>JANAVB010021000.1:4629311-4794311 GCA_029216955.1 Iris pallida
CGAATGACCTTGTAAGCACATAATTTCATTTTTGTTGCTGTTCCTTTTGACCATACAATGTCCGCCCACCCTACCTTAGTGCGTGTTTCTCTGATATGCTCATACACTACTCATGTCGAGAACTCTCCGCTACCCGAGCCTTCCCATTCCCATCTATCCTTCCTCCCCTCTTTGTCAACTTTTGGGCAATGATCTCATCCGCAAACCACCTCCCCTCTCGACGCGAGGCAGTGTGCCACACCCTCTCCTGTAATAGGACGATATATATATATATATATATATATATATATATATATATATATATATATATATATATATATATATATATATATATATAAAGGGTAAATTTTATTCCAAAAGCAACGCAATAATCTTACAACATACAATCAGAGTGGGACTCCCACTCATCAGATCCCCATAGCATTTAAATCAAACTCGATGTTATGGAGGATGCCTATCGGAGGAGTGACTAGACCCTCAAAGATGCGACGGTTCCGTTCCCTCCATATATGCCATACATCGGCTGCCAGTCAAACTCGAGCGGTCCGGAACCAGTCCTGCCCTCTTCCTCTGCTATCCCGGAGCCCAGTGATAGATGTCTTCAATCCCCTTTCCGGAGTCACAACCACCCAGCACCCTACTTTGTTCAGCCCAGATCTGCCAAGACATGGCACACTCAAAGAAAATGTGCCCTATAGATTCATTCTCTACACTGTATAGCACACACTTAGGGTCTGGAACTGGCACCCCAAAAGCATTAAGTCGGTCCCTCGTCAAAAGGCGGCCCAGAAGAAGCTTGTAAACACAAAGTTATATCTTCCGGGCAAGTCCCTTGCACCATATGAATTCATAGTCTGTACTCTGAGGATAAGTGCGCCGAATGAGGTTGTAGCTGCTCCGAAACTGAAAGATTCCAGACCCCGGAGCATCTTCTGGCGGCTCCCATATCCATCGATCAGCAGGCAGACCGGGATCAATGACTACAGAACTGATACTCTCATCCATCTCCGCAGTATAATGATAGGACTCAGGCCTCCACTCTCCATCATGTATAATACGACGACAAGTCAGTCCCCGACTATCCTCCTGATTCGGCGGTGCTCCCCTGATATCTAATAGAGATTGACGATCTATCCAAGGATCCCGCCAGAGGTCCGTGCCAGACCGATCCTTCATGACCCTCCGGATAGCAGATTTGAGAACTCTCCTGCATCTCAAGACAATCTTGAAAGAGACTGAATGGTTGTTGTCAAAAGTACAGGTCCAGAAATTGCCCTGTTTCACATATCTGCTATGCATCCAGTCAGCCCAGAGGGACCCCCTATTGATGAATCTCCATGCCAGCTTCAGCGCAGAGGCCTCCCTGATCTCTAGCAACGGCCTTAACCCCACTCCTCCCTCACTCCTGGGTCTACAGAGCTGCTCCCAGGAGATCGTCTGCATACCACCCCTCCATATGAAGTCTGCACACATCCGTTCAACTTTCTTGATAGTAGCGATAGGAAGAAGGATGGATTGCAGCCAGAAATGGGCCACCGTCGATATCACCGATCTAACCAGCTCAATACGGTCTCCAAATGATAACCCGACGGCTTGCCAGCCTTCAACCCTCCGCTGGACATACTCCACCAGACTATGGCAGTCCTGGTCCCGCGCATAGTTGACTGTGAGAGAAACCTCTAGATACTTCACCGGGAGCTCACTCCTCTCAACTCCTAGCGCTTCAGCCCGCTCCTCCTTCTAGGGGAAGAGGGAGCTGAAATACACCATGTTCTTCTCTCTGTTCATCTGAAGGCCTGAGAGGGACTCCAGCTCTCCCATAATCTCGGCAATCGTGTGCATACCCTCAGTAGATGGCTGGATGAACACCAAGAGATCATCTGCATAGATGAGGTGGATAACCGGGGGGTCAACCCGCCTGAACAATGGAACCAGTCGCCCTCGATGCACTGCTATATCCATCAAGCATGTGAAGCATTCCATAACAAGCGTGAATAGGTAAGGTGACAGAGGGTCACCTTGCCTAAGCCCACGGTTGCTCTGGAAATACCCATATGGGGTGCCCTGGATGAGGACAGAGAAAGTGGGAGACATGATACACTTCCGGATCCTCGCTACCCAACGGTCCTCGAATCCCATAGCAGTCATCATATGACAGAGGAAATTCCTATTAACCATGTCATAAGCCTTCCTCAAATCTAACTTCACACAAGCTTTCTCCCCGTCAGGTTTACTGAATCCCCTCACCATCTCATGCGCCAAAAGGCTGTGCTCCGCGATCGACCTCCCCTTGATGAAAGCCGCCTGGTTCGGAGAGACTAAGTCCTGCATGATCCCCTCCATCCGTCGGCACATAAGGTGTGTAATTATCTTGTAAAGATAATTGCAGCATGCAATAGGCCTGAAATCCGCCAGCGATGTCGCTCCCTCCTTCTTTGGCACAAGAGTCAGGAAGGTGTGGTTCAGCTCCTTCAGCAGTTTCCCTTTGGAGAAGAACTCCTGCACCACCTCAAGGACCTGAAACTTCAGAGTATCCCAGTGGCATTTGTAGAATCCACTGCTAAACCCATCCGGCCCAGTAGCCTTGTTGGGATCCGCCGTCTTGACAATAGATTCTACCTCCTCCATAGTAACTGGGGCAAGTAGAAGGCTATTCCCATACGGAGTCACCACTCTCTTCGTAACTATATCTGGGAACACAGACAGGTAGTCAGTCTGAAAATATAACTCAGAGTAGTACCTGACTGCCTCGCCTTGTATCTTAGCCGGCTCTCCCACCAGGTTGCCATCCACATCAAGAAGCTGAAAAATATGGTTCCTATGCTGCTTGGTTCGGTTGACGTCATAGAAGAACTTGGAACATCGGTCACCATCCTTAAGCCAGGAGCATTTAGCACGCTGGGCCGTGCTAATCTCCTTCTGCAGACGCAAGATGTTGACTTCTCCGATCAGCTCCTCTCTCGCCGCCAGGTCTCCGTTCAGCATATCAGATTGTATGTCCTGTTGGATGGTCCGAAGCTCCGCCTCCTTATCTTCTAATGTAGACTTGGGCAGACCCTTCACCCAGCTTCGAAGAGCCTTCTTCGTAGTCTTGAGCCGATGAGCCATGCGATATTGGGCCATCCCCTCCTGATGGCCAGTGAGCCCCTCCGTAACAGCCTCCAAGTAACCCTCCGAAAGATACCAACTGTTGTTGTACCTGGCGGAATGGTCACTCGTCCCAGCAGCCAGGCCCTCAGTCGACGAATTGGGGAAATGCCTGAACCATTCCCCGTTGCCTAGGGCTCTATCCAGCTGGCACGCAACCCTGTTGCAGATTGCTTTGTTATGTCAGGTCCATAAGAACCCCGAGCGAGACAGTCCCTTGAGCCTCGCCTGAAGAAGACATCTCTGAAAGTCACAAAGGATCGAATCTGGGACCGGTCTGTGTCACGCCCCAGAACCAGAATACTGGAGAGCGGGGGCAGACATAGCCAGCTACGTATGACGGAATGGGATCCACCCCGCTATACGGTCACGGCTGTCTAGATATGTGAGGACTTCACTACAATCCATCAGTCTCTTAAGGTCATAAAATAGCCTATTGTCTCAATCTCAACCAACTAATAATAATCACAAGATATCATATCACCAAATATACAATTGTAAGGCGTCCCAAACATTACATATCCAGATGATCCTGAAGCTAGTCGTTACAAATTGTGAGGACTAGCAAGAGTTCAGTCATACATGATCAACCCCCGGGGCTTGTCAATCATGCTACAGCCCGTAGGCAGACAGTAAGTAAGTACAATCGAGCTAACACTTGCTCGGCGGCTAAACGTCTCAAAAGAATAATTTTACAATAGAGTGGGAGAGCAAAAATAAATCCACTCGTTGCCCTGGTTACGCCTGGTGGTCACCATCGGGCTGGAAGACAGGTAGATCCCTTGCTGCTGCTCCGGTATCTGGCCATACAAAACCAGCTGGGTCAGACCCCAGAAAGAGCAAGTGCCACAAAGGAGGCTTCACTTAAGAACTAAAACCAGCAATTAGCACAAGAGTATAATTACATAATAAAAGGCAGTAGCTTAAGAAAAGCATGATGGGTAATTATAAATGACAATCTTGTATAGAATCACTAAAAGACAGGACATATGGAAAGAAAGCATGACAGGATGATATACGATGAGATAACCATGGGACTATTCAGATAGCCAGGTCACAACCCGTAAACCAAACAAGGACCGGGGTTGTAACCATTCGTCTGAATGGAACTTGGTTTCTCTCACCATTTATCGGCAAGATAAATATAAGAAATCAGGTCAAGTAACATTCTGGAGTGATAATTATAGTGACAATCTGGAGTGACAATCATTCAATCATTCTGGTACAATCTTACAATTAATCAATTCTAGACAATACTATACTGGACTAGACTCCATCCAAGCAATCACGGCCAATCATTGCCTACGGCTTTCTACATTAACTAACTAGGGTTATCACAATCCTAGTTATTAGCAAGATGCAATGAGATGCTCCAAATAGTCACAGGCCCTGCAGCTATCCAGGTTATCCAGGCAATCATTATAGTGACAATTTAGAGAGTACAATGCATTAGAGTGACAATAGAGTTCAATCATTTAAAGTGACAATCAAGAGTGCCCCACATAACAGTGGGCTGGAAATGTGCCCTACTCGTCGGCAGGCTACAAGTCCAAACATTTGCGGCCGGGATAACGGGATTGCCTGTAACTGGGAACATCTCTTCATGTCTAATGAATTATACTAGTCATTAACCTTAGTCCATTTCAGTAGGTACTCCTGACCGTGGTACTCAGGAGTCCCCTCCTAGACATGATGCAAGACAGGACTGGATTATCAGTACAAGCACAATCGCCCACGGTGTCCAGGTTACTTATACAAGTCATGTCATGTCAGGTAGCCGTCGCAACAGCTATTCGAGATAATCATGTCGGGTTATCATGTCAAGTGTACTAGTCAGGAGTGCGCCACGACGGGCCACTATCAGGTCATGTCAGGTTACTTGTCAGGAGTGCACCACTACGGGTCACTGTCAGGTCGTGCTCCATTATCAATTCCAAACATATCAAATGAATTCATGATTTTTCAAGTTCAGGACAAAAGGCGTAAGGATATAAAATGGACATAAAATATCTAATAAAATATCAATATTCAGGGCTATAGAAGAGCCATGCGGCTAAGGCCTATGCGGTCAGGAAAGAGTAGACTCATGCGGCTAGAAGAGAACAGCCCATGCGGCTGAATCAGTGGTTCCATGCGGCCAAGGGTTTGGGTTCAACATGGAGCAGGCGCGCGGCTTCATACGGCTAGAAGAAAGCCCAAGGCGCATGTGGCTCAGGGTTGCTGGAAATCCATGCGGCCAGGAAGGACTGGGACTCATGCGGCTGGCTAACACTCAGGTATATACGACCGGGCAAGTGGAGTTCCATGCGGCTCGATGTGGTGGGCGCATGTGCGACTGCAAGGGCAAGGGGCGTATGCGGCTGAAGGAAAACCGAGCCTATGCGGCCAGGAGCATTGGAGTCTATGCAGCTCAGAAGGAAAGAGTGCTCATGCGGCTAGGTCAATACAGGCTCATGCGGCCGGAACTGCACGCTCATGCGGCTCAAGGATCAGGGCCTATGCGCACTGTTCATCTTCTCCAAAATTTCAGAGAAGAAGAACACCATGAGAGCCAAGTCCTCAAGCTCCATAACTCCATCATCCAGATCCTAAATCCGAACTTCCTTAGGTCAAAATGGGGGTAGAACGAGATTCTCTACAACATGGAACCATCAAAACATAGAAATAACAAGATTAAGTATATCAAAACCCAAGAAATTCGAAAATGAAATAAACTTAGATCTACGAGAATCTAGCCATAGAAATTAAAAATGTCAAGTACTAAAGTGCTTTAGAATGCAATAAGGAAGAGAATGAAGCAATAAAAATTGGAGTTCCTCCATGAAGCAAGTTTTACTTGCCTAGACCTCTCTCTCCTCACTCTGGTAGGTAAGGAAGTAAATGAGGAAGAAGAAGATGATAAATGAAGAGAGAGAATGAAGAGGGCTAATAAATACCAAGGTGGTGGTAGGTAGGGGGTTCACCTTGGGTTCATCATGAACCCAATCAAAACCAAGCCAAGCCGAACCAACCAACCCGAACCAGGAATAAACCAAGCCAAGAAGGAAATCATGCAATACAAGAATAAAATACGTACACGTATTCCAAGAAATACGTAATACGAACCACAGACATTACAGTCTGCCTCCCATCTTCTCCCCTCTGTGAAGCAAGGCATTGAAGTCGCCCATCAGCAGAAGCGGCAGGTGTGAGGCATCAGCAGCAGTAGCAACCCTGGAAATATCGCTCCACAAGGTCTCCCGCCGCCGTCTGTCGTTGTGACCATACACCGCTCCTAATAAGAACCGAAAGCCACCCTTATTAGTGAAGGAGATGGCTATCAACTGCTCCGTCATTAAGATCAAGTCTCCATCCCAAGACTTGGCATTCCATCTGACCCAGATCCGAGCCATGTTACAGATGGCCAAGTTGTGGAGTTGGACCCAGTGAGATGGGGTCCGGCGGGTAAGAGTCTTCTTCCCTTTAATCTTGGTCTCCAGCAGGATAGAAATATCGCACCTCTCTGTGCAAAACCGCACAAATCTCCCTCCATCTCCCTAACGAACACGCCTCCCTCACATTCCAGACGATGACCGCCATTAATTATTTCTGGAAAGGGACCCCTGGACATCACCTGGACTGGTACCTGGGGACAGTACCACATCCGTCACTATCATATCCTCCTCCCTCCCCGCAGAGGGGTCTAGGTGGGGAGCTGTCTGAGAGAGCACAAGCGCCCATGCCGGGTTCTCCACACAGAGCCTCACTTGGAATGCTCTCACGTAGTGGTCCTGCTCGTCTCTTCCTACTATATTCCTGCTCCTCTGAAGACCCGCCAACGTCCCTCTCCTCTCTCTCCAAGGCTGCCATGCCTCTAGTAACCATACTCCTTTGTGCCGAGAAGGTGATCATAGTCCCACAAGGGGAGATCGGTTGAGACGGGATAGTGAGACTCAGTCCCCCGGCCTCCTCCCCCGGTCGGTCACCCTCCTGCATATAATCCTCCGTTCTCCCTTCCCCGAAAGGAGGCTCCCTCACCCGAGAAGGGTCCGTCTCCTCAATAGGGGGCGTAATCGGCCCCGACTGTGCTCCTCTGGACGGGCGTGTGCTGTCTAGATGTCCAAATTAAGCACACTTCGAACACGCAGGAGGAACCCATTCATACTCGACCTTCTGGGTTAGAACCTCTCCAGAAGGCACCTCATACTCCAGAAGACTCGGTAACTCCCCTCCAGCCCGAATCTCGACGAAAATTCGGGCATACATCAACCTCGATCGAAAGGCTGTAGCTTCATCAGCCTTGATCAGGGTGCTGACCAAACTGGCCAGTTGCATCAACAGAGGAATACTCTAAAGCGAACGGGGAACTCCGGGAAGCAAATCCAAACGGGGATGGCATTCAGGACTTTCCGCTCACATCTTAGATATGGAATCCACTCTTTCAGAATGATCAGTCTACCATCAAACGTCCACGGGCCACCTTGCAGAATCCTAGTGACATCTTCAGCGAGCCCAAACTTCACATAGAATAATCCATTTTCTCTAGCAAAAAACTCCATGCTGCCTTTTGGCTGCCAGACTCGCGCCGCATATCCGCGGATCTGTCCGTAGAACGGCTTGCTCCCCAGTACGTACATGACCAGTATGTTCTCCCATAAGGCAGACACCTTCTCAATCTCCTCAGCCGAAAAAGAAGCCCTGAAGCCACTCCCTATGTCACGCCCCAGTACCGAAATACTGGGACGGACTAGGCCAGCTACTCCGTATGAGGTATAAAATGTCATACGGCGATCGTGGCTGTCAATCTTGCTGGGTATCCTAGCATGCAAGCAGTCTATGGCCTAAAACCGATCTCTTATCCACAGGCAATAATCAATGAAATATCGACAAGAGAGATAAATCATATGAAAAATACTCATATGATTTATCTCTCTTGTCGATATTTCATTGATTATTGCCTGTGGATAAGAGATCGGTTTTAGGCCATAGACTGCTTGCATGCTAGGATACCCAGCAAGATTGACAGCCACGATCGCCGTATGACGTTTTATACCTCATACGGAGTAGCTGGCCTAGTCCGTCCCAGTATTTCGGTATTGGGGCGTGACAAGGTTTTAGTGGTGGCCCATGCAGGTCTCGTTTTGAGATATTGTTGGGTATATCATGATTGTTGATCTCAGTCCACTATTCCTTGGGATTCTAACTTGCTACACTTGCCCTTCGCTCCCTTGAACTTGTGAATTGGTCCTCATCTCTACCTGGACCTATTTTGCTTTGCCCTGTCTCATTTGTTGTTATCTACCCCTGATCCTTGTTTGATAGATATGATCCTATAGTTGGTCATGTCGATCGTTTTATCCGATAAGATGTCATCTTATCTCCATCATTGGGTTACTTGATTATCTGTCTTGGGTTCTGTACTCTCTACCGGTGTTTCACCTTGGTTGATTTCTTGTTATCCCTTTCGTGCGTTGACTTCGTGTTGACTTAGTATCATTATCGCCCTCTTCGAGCGTTGGCTGGATTGCTGCGGAATGAAGATTCCATCTGGACTCTGAGGTTGGATATTTTAACATTTGTTGAGTATCCGAGGGATATTCTCGTATCAATTCGGCTTCCTTGATTCCGGACAGTTCCGCACTCATGATTATCTGTTTCAGATATTATTATTTTTTTGATATACTTGCTATACATTATATTTTGATATGGATTCTTGATTTGGAGTATTTTCCTACGGATATGGAGTATTTTCCTAGAAAAGCTATCTTGTGGTTATTATTGAAAATATTTTTGGATGTGTGTTACGATTCACTTGGATTTTGGATTTTGATGGTTTTCTAGGACTTGTTATATTGTTAGAGATTTTGTGATTTTAGTGATTCGGATGTTTGGGTTATGGATTTGATTCGTTTTGGGTATTTGTCAAAGTACCGGGTGACCCTAGTATACCATGACGGCGTGGTAACGAAAGTTGCAGCCGCTCGATTATAGTGTCCTGATGCATCTTTTGCAGCCATTCCGGATGGCGTGGCAAGGAAAGATCATGACACATTTTCGGATATTAGGAACTACGGTCGCCGGTTTGAGACATGTATCCTTTATTTTATGATTTTGATGATTTTCATGCAGTGGGGATTTCAGGTTTTTGATATTGTTTTCGATATTTCGTACTTGTTTTGATCTATGGGGCTTTGATTTTCGAGGTCCTATTTGGTGTTTTGGATTTACTTCATGAGTTGATTTGTGTAGCTAGACATTTTCTCTTTGATGTTTTCATATTGAGATTTTGTTCGTTTCTTATTGTATTACTTGATTTCTGTAAGGTGGGTAGAGTTTTTATGGTACCTATATGTACTAGTTTTGAAAATCCTATATTACATGATTTCGAAATTTCGAGGACGAAATTTTTGTAAGGTGGGTAGGATGTCATATCCCTATTTCGATAATAGGTATATGATCGTATATGGGTTGTTTTCAAATTTCGTATTTGTTTAAAGTTATATTTATTTTTCTGGACTTGTGCTGGCCTTACTTGTTTAAGCCTGACATTTGATTATTGTTCCCATTGAATTGTTATTAATATTATTTTATTATTATTATTGGGGTTAACATGGTTAGCTTTTATTAAAATGTTTCTATTATTATTAATGTCATCATCCTTATTATTATTATCATTATTATTATTATTAATTTTATTAACCTAAATATCTACCCCCCCTCTCTCTCTAACCTAACCCTCTCACTCACTCAACCGAACCCCCTCCCCCTTTCTCTCAGCACTCCACTCTCCCCCCCTACTGGAGCAGAACCCCCTCTCCCCCTCTCTCTCTCGTCGTCCCCGGCCAGCTCCGGCCACCACCGCCACCATCACCCCCAGCACCACCACCGCTGCTGCTGCTGTCCCCTCCGCCGGAGCCCGACCGACCCCGGTGAGCCCCGATCTCCCCCTCCCTGTCTTCTCCGCCGGCGGCGACCAGCCTCGTCTGGCCGAGCACCCCGGTGAGCCCCTCCGCCTGCCTCTCTTCCTCGATCTCCGTGCCTCGGGGCACGTGTTGTCTCGAGCAGCGCGCTACTTTGTGCAGTGTGCTGCCTCGAGCAGTGTGCACTCGTGCAGCGTGCGCTTCTTCGGTTTACGTGCTGCCTTGGGGTGCGAACCCCTCGGGATGCGTGCACCTCGGTGTCCGTGTCGTCCCGTACTTCGTGCCCCTTGATTTTGTGTCGTCTCGGGTTGCGCGTACCTTGGTGTGCGTGCTGTCCCAGTTTTCGTGCACCCCGATCCACGTGCTGCCTTGGGCAGCGGGACGCCTCGAGTCCCGCGCTGTCTCGGGCACCGTGCCACCTCGGTTTGTGTGTTGCCTCGATCCTCGTGTCTCGGCCTTTGTGCCTACCTCGTGACCCGTGCACGCACCGATTTGCGTGCCGCCTTGGTATATGTGCCACCTTGGACTTTGTGCCATCTTGATTTGTGTGTACGTACGGATTTACGTGCCGCCTTGGTTTGTGTATCACTTTGGACTCCGCACCGCATCGATTTGCGTGCATACGTCGACTTGTATGCCGCATTGATTTGTGTGCTTCCTTGAATCTCGCTCCGTCTCGATTCGCTTGCACGTCTCGATTTGCGTGTCGCGTTGATTCGTGTGCCATCCCGATATTCGTGATTTCCTCGATTCTCGTGCGCGTCTCGATTTACGTGCACGTCTCGGGTTGCGTGCTCGTATCGGTCTGCGTGCCTCAGTTTCCGTGCCAGATCCCTGCGCTGCTTGCGGGACCCGCACGGTATAGCCTCCTGCCATCCTCCGTGCTTCCTGTTATTATTTTATTATTAATTCTAATGATTGTTTATTATATGTTTTGAGGACCTCGATGGACGTGCTAGCTTGGATCCAGATCGCCGAAGACTTGCTTACCTAGCCGAGCCCTCTAGGCAAGTATCCCTTGCTCATCGACGGCTCTTGCCCTCTCTCCTGGATTTTTATTGTATTTAATTAATTTGTACTTGTAAATTGTATAATCATGATTAGTGTAGCCTACTAGTAGAACTGCCATGATGAAAACCTAGATTAGCTTGGTCCGATACCGGGGTAGACCGTATCGGACAACTCGGATGGGTCATCCACACCTCCGAGGACACGAGCACGACTCACATGTATGGATTGTCCCCATATGCCCCGTGTCCGACTCGCGGTCGGGTAACGGCTTTAGCTAATTGTTTCTATGACTTTGTTTGTGGTTTGGATATGACTGTGGGTCTTGGTGCGCCCTGCATGGCGATTCTTGCTGCATGTGTTGGTTTGGCGCCCAGTACGCATTGTAGTGCTGCTGGAGGCCGAGACTTAGTGTTCTCGGCTAGGGTTGGTGCCCAGTACGCATCGTAGTGCTACTGGAGGTCGAGACTTAGTGTTCTCGAATTGCGATTCTGCGGCGGGTTGTGCCGAGTGGATTTTAGCTCCAATTCGTAGGGTGCTCCCGTCCAGAATACAAAGGAGACTCTGCCAGATTTTTCCAGAATTCCCGGTTGGGAATTTGGTTCGAAAGATTGGGCAGTGCCATTCCTTTGGTTTGCGGGACTGAACTCATGCATGTTCTTCTTGGTATAGCATCCATGATCTCATTGCCTGCTAGGTAGACTCCCGACTAGATTAGTCGCCTAGCGTCTTGACTTGTCTTGTCCGTCGGATTGTGTAAGGAGAGCGGTTCTACTCGGGTGAAGGTCTGCAACCCTGGTCCTTGTTTGGTTTAAGGGTTGTGGATCTGATCCAGAGTGGTTCACGCAATCCTTGCCTTTTCGACGGTATCACCCATTGGACTCTTGACCTGTGACCCTTCTTTTTAGGTGTTCTAGTTTAGTTGTTATCCCATTATCTGTCCTGTCCGCCGGATTGTGTAAGGAGAGCGGTTCTACTCGGGTGAAGGTCTGCAAACCTGGTCCTTGTTTGGTTTAAGGGTTGTGGATCTGATCCAGAGTGGTTCACGCAATCCCTGCCATTTTCCGACGGCGTTGATTAGTGTTGACCCATGTGTTGGGATTATGATCTTATTCGAGGATTGACTATGAGGAGATATGATATTGAGATAGTGGTTATGGTAGACTAAGTGGATTCTTAGATAGTGTTACTAGTTCTTTGGTGATGTTCTAATTTGATCAGATATGTCTTGAGGACTCTTGGATTTTGATATTGGTGCGAGTATCTCGCGGAACGAATAGAATATCGAGGATATCAATATATGATTTTTACTCGACTTCCCAAACGCCCAAACCTAGTACCTTTGCTGTATCCCGGTAGTTGGGAGACTTAGTTGCTGATAGCCTGTGATCATTGACTCGGAGGATTCTTGTGAGCTAGAGGGCCTAGCATTGCTAGGGGGATGAGCTTGGTATTTGGTGGTTGTCTTTATTGACGTGATATTCACCCCATCATGGATGGGAGACTCTTGCTAGATTGATCTGGTGGATAGACCGACGGGATGATTGGAGCTCTAGGCTCCCATATATACTTGAGATGTTAATTATAGTAGAGGTTCTGATCTTGTACTTGACCTGATATCCATGCCACGATGTGGACAGATGACTTCTTGTGACTGACAGAGTTGTCCTTGTCCCAGACCTGACTACCTGTATCCGTGCTATAAGTCCAGCTTATCCTGTGAGGTACTGGCCCTGACCTTGCACTGCGGTGCCCTTTGTCTATTGGCACTTTGAGGTGCTACTTCCATGATTATATGGCATTGCGATGCCATCTTGATATTCTGGCTATGTTATATGATTACCTGCACGGGTACCTGGTAGTTGGCCTATCGTTTTAGCGTGGTTAGGATTGCTTGCTTGCTTGTTGCATAACACTAAGGATGGATCACAACTGGGACTATAGGTGCCGAGGCTGATTCTTACTTAGCGTTCTCGTACTGAGGTACGACATCTAGGAGGATGAGCATGTGACCACGGCATGTGATTCCGGATAAATGTAGGGTTAATCTAGGCAACTAAAAATGGTAGAAGCATTGGGAGGGAACGGAATCCCGAGATCGTGCATTACCGGCCGCCACAGGCTCGTCCTGGCACGTCGGGTTGGCCGCCACGGATATGGCAGTATCCGACTACTATATGTACTCCTGCTTAGCACGGTGGCCTTCCGAGGGACCGTGCATACCTACCTGCTATGTGTTATTTGGCCTCGCTAGCCCTTGCGGGATATAGCACGATATGAGGATTCCTATATTGCATTATTGGGGTAACCCAACCACCACATAGACAGCCGTAGACATTTGAGTGGCCGCTTATTTACATAATTGTTTGGCTTGTTGCTTGCTAAGCTGGCTGGCACGTAACGCTGTCCCGGTGCAGTAATTCATTCCCTTGTTCTTGTTTGATGTAGGGATGGGTCACTGTTTCCGATGACCGACTACGATCTCCAGTTAGCGATGCAGGCATTAGTGTATGTTAGGATGATTGTGATGATTGTTGAGTTACTTTTGGAAATAACTGAGGAACATGGACTATCGTGGTGCATGATCCAACCCATGTTCTTGTTTGATTGTTGGGTTGGTTATTGTGCTACGATAGGCTATCGACCGAGGTTACGACCAGAATACTTTTAGTTGTTGGATTGTTATCGTGCGTTGGTACCGCACGATCCCTTACCTCATTTACTGTTTTTAGATACTATTTCTGTTATATTATATCATGCTGGTTTTCTTCGCCCGTCCTTGAGCCTTCCTTTCTGGTACTTGCTACGGTTGGCCTGACCAACCCTGGATTGTTCCCAGATTGCCTGTGACCGACCATGTGGATCTTCCAGACTTGACTTGGAGGACGTGCTTTAGTTCCTGACCTTGAGGGAACTGTGTGGGAAGGTATTCTTGTCTACATTATTTCTTATTGTAGACTCTCTGATTATCATATGAGTATTTCCTATTTTTCATATGATTTATCTCTCTTGTCGATATTTCATTGATTATTGCCTGTGGATAAGAGATCGGTTTTAGACCATAGACTGCTTGCATGCTAGGATACCCAGCAAGATTGACAGCCACGATCGCCGTATGACGTTTTATACCTCATACGGAGTAGCTGGCCTAGTCCGTCCCAGTATTTCGGTACTGGGGCGTGACACCCTACCTTCTTCGGCGGTACATACTCCATAGATGTAGGGCTTTTCGTTCCCACCGGTTTACAGACATCTGCCCAGGAACGTCCCGCTGGCCGAGGGGCAGTTCCCTGGGCAGCTCCAGTTACAGGGCTGGAAACCCCAGTACCCTGGCCTCCCGTGTCCACCACTTACCCTTTCCTTTTTCCACCGCGGACGGCTTAGGACGCCAGCCCACTAATCTCCCAGTAGGCGCCACAGGTCCTCGGGACAATGTTCTGTGACTCATTCCCTCCCCCGGCCTTCTTCCTGCCAAGGGACGCGACTTTTGGAGGATCTGCGGGCCCCCTACCTTGCCTCCCGTCTTGCTCCCCCGACGTCTCGAGACCGTCGTCCATCCACGTCCCTCCGCCTGACCCGCCTGAGTACTAGGCCCAGATCCAGATTAGAACCCCGGGAACACGCTTTCATCGTCGGATCCTTCCAGAACTTCCACCGCCTGACCACCGACTTGACCACCAACATGGCCGCTGACCGCGTCACTGCTTCGGCCACGCAGCAGCGCGGCCTTCCCGCGTCCATATCCACCGCGTCCGTTCCCGAAGCCGCCGGCGCCGTCTCCGCCGCTCACCGTTCTGCCCTGAGGCGGCCTGCCCCCGGCCAGACCGCCCCTGGCCGTGCCGCCCCCAACAACGCTTGTCTTTCCGCGGCCGTCCCCATCATGCCTGCTACCAGAACCGCCGCCGCCGTCTTCACCGCTCGCCGCTCCGCCCTGGACCGGCCGACCCCCGGCCAGGCCGCCGCCGCCTCCGTCAGCGCCGGGGTCCCAGGGCGGAGCCCCCCGCTGGCTCGATCGCAGAAGCCCTAGGTCGCCTTCGCCCGCGCCTATCGAATCGTTATATATATATATATATATATATATATATATATATATATATATATGGTCCTTCGTAATCTTACGCCCTGGCAAGGCTCCCATAGGACTTACAATACATGGGATGTATCAATACATCCCAAACAGTTGCATTGAAAATTGTGAAAGGTGTTTACTTTGAATTTGACTTGTCCTGTTACTTTGACTTCGGCTTTAATCTGAACCATTGGATCAACATCCAATGGTTCAGATTTAGGATGTATCGATACAAATTTTTACATGGGATGTATTGAAGAATTTTTCATATATATATATATATATATATATATATATATATATATAGGAAAACTTGTTGGTGAAACTTTTGAATTCCTAAAATACCCTTGAATATTTTATAAACATGGTATTATTATGTCAACTTGCATGTCATTTATGTTTAAGAGTCAAAGTAATAAAGTTTGTATGCTATGAAGTTTTTTTTTTCCATACAACTCTTCAAGTAATGGTAATAATTTTTTTTTGTCCTTACCATTTTTTAATGGTTATTATTCTCAATAGAAAATTAAAAAAGGAACAAAATTCGTACTTCGAATCCCTTGGCATTGTAAAAAGAAAGCACACACACATGAATAGTCACCTGGAAAAGACGAAAAGACGACAGCTGACCTATGGTATTCTAATTAAAATACATGCAAAACACGTACATGTTGACATATATATATATATAAAATATATATATATATATATATATATATATATATAGAGAGAGAGAGAGAGAGATTTCATGTTTTATTGTTGGACTCATGGCTAAGTTATTTCAAGCCAGAAATCAAGACGGATCGGACCGAATCCGTGAACAAAAGGGCCGATCCGGTCAAATCTCGAACCTATTTAAGTTCAAATTTTGATCGATTTGAGATGGATTTTGCATTTCCGAACTCTGACTCGGTCAGATTAAGGGTCCGTTTGGTTTGCAGGATTGGACAACGTAATGTAATTGGCATTACGTTGTCAATCTAACTCGGATATTTGGTTGAACAAAAAAAAATAGATGTAATGTAATCGCGATTACAAGTTTGATTACATTACATCAGTTTCTTCTAAACTCAATTACATAAAAAAAACTTATGTAATCGCGATTACATTACAACTTAAATGGAAGGCTGATATGCTATAATTTGGTCGTTTTGTTCTTTTTTGGTCATTTTTGGTCGTTTTTGTTTATTTTTTTTGTCATTTTTGTTCGTATTTTAGCCCCTTTTGTTCGTTTTGGGCCTTTTTTTCTGTTTTTTTCCTTCCAATTTTTGGTCGTTTTTGCATATTCTTGGCCTTTTTTTGTCGCTTTTGAATTTTTTTTTTTTTCGATTTTGGTCGATTTTGTACGTTTTTTGCCATTTTGGTCCGTTTTTGCACGTTTTTTTTGTCAATTTTGCACGTTTTTTGCGGATTCTTCAGGTTTTTATCGTTTTTTTTATTTTGTACATTTTTGACCATTTTTACATATTTTTTTATTATTTTTTGCCGTTTTGGGCGTTTTTGCTCGTTTTTATCATTTTTGGTCTATTTTGCACTTTTTTGCAGTTTTGTCAACTTTTTTTTATCATTTTTGTCGATTTTGTACGTTTTTGACCATTTCTACACATTTTATTATTATTTTTGATCGTTTTTGGCTGTTTTTTTCACGTTTTTTATTTTTTTTGTTGTTGTTTTCGCACGTTTTTTGCCATTTTGGACCATTTTTGCACGCTTTTTATCATTTTTGTCGATTTTGCACGTTTCTTTTTTTGCAGTTTTCACGTTATTTTTATCTTTTTTGTCGATTTTGTACGTTTTGACAAATTTTGCCATTTTTATCTTTTTTTGTTGCTTTTGGCTGTTTTTCCAAATTTTTTATCGTTTTTGGTCGCTTTTGACTGTTTTTCCACATTTTATATCTTTTTAGTCGATTTTGCACATTTGTTATCATTTTAGTCGATTTTGTACGTTTTTTTTTGCCGTTTCTTCACTTTCTTATCATTCTTGGTCGATTTTACACATTTTTTTCGTTTGTCCTTTTTGCACTTTTTTATCGCTTCTACACATTTTTGGTCGTTTTTGGCGTTGTTGCTTGTTTTTTGCCCTTTTTCTCATTTTGGGTCGTTTTTCGACGTTTTAAATTTTTGATAGGTTTTGTTTATTTATTTATTTTTCATTTTTGCTTCTTTTTTGCTTGTTTTTGCTCTTTTTCGATTTTTGCTCATTTTTCTCGTTTTTGCACGTTTTTGGTCGAATTTTATCATTTTGTTCGATTTTGCACTTTTTTTTGCCTTTTTGGTCATTTTTGGTCGTTTCTGTTCGTTTTTGCATTTTTTTAATTGTTTTTGGTCATTTTGGTTTGTTTTTTTGTCGTTACCTTTTTTGTTGTTTTTGTTCGTTTTGATCCTTTCTTGTTTTTGGTCTTTTTTCGTTTTGTCATTTTTGCTCTTTTTTAAATCGTTTTGGGTTGGTTTTTGTTTTTTTTATCGTTTTTGTCTTTTTGGTCAGTTTTTATTGTTTTTGTCATTTGTCATCCTTTCTTGTTTTTGTTTTTTTTTTTGTCGTTTTTATCCTTTTTGGTACTTTTTATGTTTTGGTTGCTTTTTGTCCTGTTTTTGTCCTTTTTTGTCGTTTTGCTCGTTTTTGTCATTTTTTGTTTTTAGTCTTTTTTTTCGTTTTTAGATTTTTTTTTTCATTTTTTGTCGTTATTTTGTCAATTTTTATTTTTGGTCGTTTTTCGTCACTTTTGATTTTTTTTTCCCTTTTTTGTCATTTTGAATTTTTTGTCGTTTTCCATTCTTTATCCCTTTTTTGTTGTTGGTTGCTTTTTTCGTTTGTCATTTTTGGTCATTTTTTTCTTTTTTTGTCATTTTTTGTCGTTTTTGGTCTTTTTTGGTCTTTTTTTTGCAGGAGGACAAACGATTTTTTTTCCTCTTTATTTATTTATTATTTAATTTTAATTTTAATTTTAGTTTTTTAATTTTTTTTTTGAAATTTTTATTGATCTACTTTTTTTTTTGTTGTATTTAAAAAATATTAAATTAGAAACTCAATTATATTACATGGTAAACCAAACATATGAATGCAATTAACATTACATTACATGGTTTGATTACATGTTTCAACCAAACATACTAATGGAATTGTAATTCCATTACATTATAGACTCGATTACATTACAAATCCAATTCCATTACGATTACATTACAATTGTAATGAACCAAACACAACCTAAACTTGATTGTTGGCCCAGATTTGGATTTACGGATCAGTTGTGCATTCGAGCTAATTTGCACAAGAAAAAAATCATGAACTTTTTTGATAAATCTAATTCGACACCACGATTGTTACTGATTCTTATGGAACACCTGGTGGTGTACAATAATATATTTGTAGAGTTCTTTGTGAACGGTATGTCCATCGACAATAACTTGTATTACTAGACCAAATTTCTTGGTTCGTATGCATTGGATATTTTGTATGGATTATTTTGTACAAGGATATCAGGTTTAAACCGAATTACATTTTGGGTACTGGATTTGTCCATTTTTAGACTTTAGGTACTAAGAATTTCTTAGTGACATATTTTAGCAACGGTATTGGACTTTCGATAAAATTGGTCTTTAATGATGGATGTTCGTCACTAAAATGTGTCACTAAAAAGTTCGAGTATCCAAAGTCTAAAACGGGCAAATCCAACGGATAAATCCCGTACCCAAAGTCTAGTTAGTTATACAAAATAATCCTATTTTATACTGAATACAAAAGTTAAATCAAGATGTTCATCAGAAAAAAATTTGCCGACAGATGTACGCCTATTGCTAATTTGGACTTTTACCAAATAGGAAAATGAATGCTTGTATGTTTATACACATTTAATCAAGCTAATTGTCATGGAACATAAGAAGACCTTTCACAGTGGTAAGTACTGATGTTACAAGAGTTCTATATTAGTCAAGTTCTTGCTAGGAACTGTGAATCTCTGTCAATAGTAGTTTGTGACGAGGGTTGAGGGTTAGATATCTGTATTATCCAAACCTTGTCGACTAATAACAACACTGATACGCAAGATCTTTCGCGTATACATCAGCTTCGGAAGACATGTAATCCTCGTCCCTGAAGCGAGACAAGAACTGTGCTAGCCTGTATACGTCGCTAAAAGTGGACACGATACCTAGTGATACGCAGACCACCTCGACACTACATACAGACCCGTAGAGAATCGAAGTGTCTGCCTGGTTAACCGAACAGTCTGCAATGTTCTGACTCAAGAGCCTGCTGATGCCCAAGAGTATGTTGCTCCTCTCTGCCAGTTGCCGAACGAGTTTGGCAGGAAATATGCTTCCAGTAGGATCTAAGATGTTGAATGTGAGTATAGAGCCTCTGTGTTTCGGGTCAAGAGATCCATATAACTGAATAATACAAAAGAAAACTATGGTTAATCTAACAAGTGAAGGTGCTTACAAATAATTAGTACAAGAAAATAAGAACGAAAAAGTGGATTATTAGAAAAATTGATTCACTTAGAAGATCTTTCTTGTGGAATGGATCTGACGCCACATCATCTTTCAAGTATCTTGTTAATTGGAATTTGGAAATATGTTTGCAAGAGTAAGAAAGAATGTGGCATTGGTATTCTAAATCTAAAACACTACAATTTGAATAGGTAGGTAAATAGATATGGAAATTACTAAATGATTGTAAAGGCATCATGAATCATATTAGTCTTGGGGAACTACTATACAAGATCTTCTTGGGATTTTTCTACTCATACTCTCAAATGCAAGTTCTCATTTTTCGGAAGGGTGGTGTTCAAACTAATCAATTTATTGCACAAGGTACTTCATTAAAATATGGGGATGACACTACTATCAAATTCTGGAAGGATCCATGGGTTGGCAATGATTGTTTTGCGGATATATATCCTCATCTCTTCAGCTTAACCTCAGACCAAGATGCTATTACATGAACTCAAGGCCTTCGGGACAACAATATATGGTAGTGGCATAAATGTTTTAGTAGAGCTATAATATATGAAGTCAGTGAGGAACTTGAAAACTTTATACTGTATCAGATTTTCAAGAGGCACTATCAAAATGAAAGAAAATGGAGATAAAATTCTTAGTAGAACATTCAGTTAAGTCCATGAACAGAAAACTAAACAGTAGTGAAATTTTGTGGCCTACTGCTAAATTAACTGGAGATCTTCTACACCTTGGAGGTGAAGGTAAATTGTATGGCTCACTTTATAAAACAAATTGCTCACTTGTGATAATCTTAAAAAAAGGGGATTCTCTTTTTAGTATATGTTCGTTATGTCTAAGCAATGAGGAGTTCATTTAACATAATTTTATTGGTTGCATATTCACTTCTCAACTTTGGACTTATGTATATGAAGTGACTGGGGATAATTGCCCTGCTAACAATCTCTATGATTCTTGGAAACTATTAAGAGTCATATGTCATTTAGCTGAAAGGAAGATGGAAAGTTCCTGTGCTATCAAGATTTTAGTTTGGTGCATTTGGGAAGAGATAAACCTGATTTTTAATGTTATTTTTGTTGTTCGTGATGTTCTTATCAAGAAGTTTGACTACTTATTCCGCTTTTGGATGGGTGAAGCCTCGAAATCTAAGAAGTACACGAAATGGAACACCAATGATGGGATTCTTGTCAACCTTATACTAAATGCCTAACGATTCTCTTCGAAATTCTTCATGGACTTATCATGAAGTCACCCTATTATATCTTCTACATGCAGAATCTCAAGAAATTTCTTTATCTTTTTCATTTGTTTTGAAGTTTACATTGAACTACCTTTATCAATACTCGTAATTACTATCTGTAACTCAATGTTTTATTTTATGATCTAGATTAATAAAATTTGGTATGGATCTTCTTGATCTCATCCATTATCTCAAAAAAGAAAAAAAATGAAAACGAACAATTAATGGTGTCAAGTAAACAAATTTTAAGATCTATGTTGCACGAACGTGGGAAAATCGTATACGTATACGTTTCCGTATCCGTATCGTATCCATGTTCAACATATGTAACTATATTGTACCTATTAGGAAATGTCTGGATCCCGTACCTGGATCGTGTTCTTATCCGTATTTATATTCGTGCAACATAGTTTAAGATCAAATTTAAACCTTTATTCAGTCTACCTGTAACAATTCCTTACCTACATGATAAAATTTAACCAATTTCATTAATTTTATTTAACAAGATAGTCAAAGCAAGTGATTTCATAGGGATGAATGCCTCTCTGTTTGATTCTTTGAAACTAAAGCCATGTTTATATCTACATAATACCATGCTTGTTATTTCATATCAATCACGCTATAATTTATCTGTAAGTCTGGAGCATTGGAACAACTCAATCTTAAAGGTAAAAAGGAAAGGAACTTGAGCTATGTTTCATGAATGTTGGCACAGGTACTATTAAGGACACAACATGGATACGAGATAGAGAAATTTTTAGATAGGCACAATATAGTCACATATATTGCACGAGTACAGAGTTACGGATACGAACACGATAGGGATACGACCACTATTTTTTTGTGCCTGTGCAACTTAGAAGTTGAGTGTATAAATAGGGTACACAAATGGTTGTATTGTTGTTGGGGCCTTTAACCAAGTCTCAAAGGAACTTGGTGGTGCCATATACTTTTACCAAGACTATGGCTAATTTTCCCTTTAGATCTGCAAAGTGACATGGTTGATCAACTTCTAGTTAAACAAACAGAAGAAATATGTTTATGAAATTTAGCATCTTTCTGCATCAATTTTTAAACAAAGGTACATATAAAGCATATGATTCATGAAGATATATGTAGAAAATAATAGTTGATGTAATTTTATTGATGGACTACTTCACTACTTATAGGGAGTCTAGCTCCTCTACATACTACAAATTCCGATGTGGGACTAAAAGTCCCTTATTGATTCTCAACACTCCCCCTCAAGATGGACGATAGATATTGATCATCCCCATCTTGTTACATAGCTTCGACAGACTTAATGAACTAAGACCCTTAGTCAGACAGTCTGCCACTTGTTCTTCTGAGCGGACATGGCCAATCTTCAGTATCCCTTGCTCCAGCTTCTCCTTGATAAAGAATCGATCGATTTCGATGTGCTTCGTTCTGTCGTGCTGAACCGGATTATTCGCTATACTTATTGCGGCTTGACTGTCGCTCAGAAGATGCAACGGTGTCCCCTTATCCAACTTCAACTCTGTCAGCAGTGCTTTCACCCATAGTAGTTCTGACACCCCTAGAGCCATTGCTCTGTATTCTGCTTCAGCTGTCGACCGTGCTACCACTAACTGTTTCTTGCTTCTCCATGAAACCAGGTTTCCTCCTACAAAAACACAGTACCCCGTGGTAGACCTTCTGTCGTCTATGCAGCTTGCCCAGTCTGCATCACAGTATCTCTCAATATCTGTACATCCATTCTTCTTGAACCACAGTCCTTTTCCCGGCGTCCCTTTCAGATATCTTAGGATCTGAAATACTGCATCCATATGATCCGTTCTTGGATCATGCATATAGCGGCTTACAACGCTTACTGCAAATGAGATATCAGGACGAGTATGTCCTAGATAAATCAGTCTGCCTACTAGCCTTTGATACCTTTCGCGATCAACAGACTCTCTTGCTTCTGCTCCCATCTTGCACTTCTGGTCAACTGGAGTGACTGCTGCTCGGCATCCCAGCATCCCTGTCTCCTTCAGTAGATCTAGTACATATTTCCTTTGTGTGAGAACAATTTCTTGTTCACCATCACACACCTCGATACCTAAAAAGTATCTCATCTGTCCTAAGTCCTTCACCTCAAACTCCTTAGCGAGTTTCGACTTCAGCTTAGTGATCTCATCAGCATCATCACCTGTGATCACTATATCATCAACATATACAGCAAGTATAGTTATGTGACCTCTTGCATGCTGGAGGAAGACCGTGTGATCTGCATTTGTCTGATGGTATCCCATGCCAGTGACAGCCTTTCTGAATCTGTCAAACCAGGCTCGAGGAGATTGCTTCAGCCCGTACAGCGACTTCTTCAGTTTGCACATTTTTCCATGTGACGTTCCTTCACCTGAATCTGACACAGAGTAGCACCCCGGAGGAGTCTCCATGTATACTTCTTCTTGTAGGTCTCCATGAAGAAATGCGTTCTTTACGTCTAACTGGTGTAGCTTCCATCCATAGTTTGCTGCAATGGAGACCAGCGTTCTTACGGTACTCATCTTCGTTACTGGGGCAAAAGTCTCATCATAGTCGATACCATATGTCTGGGTATAGCCTTTTGCAACCAGTCTCGCCTTGTATCGTTCAACTTTTCCTTCTGGTGTCTCCTTCACTGTGTAAACCCATTTGCATCCCACAGCTTTTTTCCCTTCAGGTAATGGCACCAGCTCCCATGTCTTATTTTTTTCTAGTGTCCCAAGTTCTTCCATCATTGCAGCTTTCCATCTTAGGTCCTTCTTTGCTTCCTGCCAATTCTTAGGTAAAGAAGTGGAGTCTAACGAAGTGAGAAAGGCTTGATAAGTCGGAGAGATATTAGAATAAGACAAGTAGTTGGCGATATCATGTTCATAATCTCGATAACGAATAGGAGCGTTTTCTGCATTAATGCGAGAAGACCTCCTTAAGGGAGCAATGGGAGGTGGGGAAAGCATACCATCCGAGTCGGAGAGACCCGCTTCCGAATCCGAGTGATCCGGTACGGGAGTAACATCTTCAGGAGTTGGGGCAGGAGTAGACGAGGGACTTGGCACATTTGGCACAGGGCACGGCACAGTACTGGACCTCTGCTGTCGTCTTCTGTACACTTGGAGCTCTTTTTCCCTTGTCTGCTTCTCCCCCTGCGTAATATATGTATCGTCTTCTTCATCCTCCGTATCGGTATTACTGATGCTTTCTCCTCTTTCCTTCCAATTTGCAACAACAGGACAAGGTACCGATCCGACGACCACGCTTGGACGTATTATCTCCCCCTCACGGCTAACACCCGCTGTGTTAGGTGTGTTTCCAAACGCGGAGCCCTCATCTGAACCATAATATGGTTCCACCTCTCTGAATGTAACGTCCATGCTTACAAACAGCTTCCGTTCCACCGGGCTCCAGCATACATACCCCTTCTGTGTCCCGGTGTACCCAACAAAGACACACTTAACTGCTCTAGGATCCAGCTTACCAACTCCAGGTCTGTTATCATGGACAAAGCATACACATCCAAATACTTTCGGAGGAACGGTGTATGCAGTTGTCCCCGTGAGCATTTCCAACGGCGTCTTCCAGTCCAGCAATTGAGAGGGCATCCTGTTGATGAGATAAGAGGCTGTCAAGACAGCCTGCCCCCACAAGTATTTAGGCACATTCATAGCTAGCATCATCGTCCGAGCTACTTCCAGCAGGTGCCTGTTCTTTCGTTCTGTAACACCATTTTGAGCCGGTGTATATGCACAAGAGGTTTGATGCAGTATGCCATGAGAGGATAAATATGCAGCAAATCTCGTATGGGTATATTCCGTCCCATTATCCGACCGGAAACACTTAACACGAGCATTATATTGTGTCTTTACGCGTTGATGGAAGCTCTGAAATGCTTCAAAAACGTCACTTTTATTCTTCAGTAGGTAGACCCACGTTACGCGGGTAGAGCAGTCAATAAAAGTGACAAACCATCTATAACCGTTAACACCGGTTGTAGGACAAGGACCCCACACATCTGAATGAATCATATCAAAAGCAGCAGTACATCGATGCCCAGAACTCACATAGGAGCTTCTGGTATGTTTTCCCAACTCACAAGCATCACAAACTAACAACTCTTTATTCGCTTTTTGATATAAGGATGGAAACATGCGACTAATAACAGAAAAGGAAGAATGTCCTACACGCTGATGGTGTAGGAGTAGCTCGGCTTCGACACTTCGACTTCGGACTTCTGGTTGTGTGTCTGCAACCAATGATGTCAGTGCTATGTCCAGACCGTTCCTGTCCAAGTACCATAGACCCTTATGCCATGTGCCAGTGCCCAGTCGTCTCCCCGTTCCCTTCTCCTGAAAGATTACCTTAGGAATATCAAAGGAAACAGTACAGTTTAGATCAAGGATAATGGCGCTAATGGATATAAGATTGACAGGAAAGGAGGAGCATGTAAGACATTAGATAGAGTGATGGAAGGAGTGCAATCAATAGTGCCTTTACCCATAACAGGCCTGGAGGTACCATCAGCAGTCTGAATGCTTTCTGGCGGCGTTAGGTTAGAGTATTCCCGGAACTCACCTCGGGATCCCGTGACATGGCGGGATGCCCCAGAGTCCATAATCCAGACTGGCTGAGAGACAGATGCAAGAGCACGCGGAGGTATACCGTCACTGGTTTGGAAAAAGTAAGTGCAATAATCTCCTGAGGTGGGCGGCACCTCAGAATTGACTTGTCGGTCACCAGAACCAATCTTTGAGCCCGCAGTTTCTCAAGAACTTCTCTCTCAAATGGAGTTATGTCCGCCAGCTGATTGTCCCGGCCTTCATCCGCCAGATTCGCCGTGTTGCCTCCAGAGTAAGTGCCCCTTCCACCAGTGTAGCTGCCTCGACCACCTCGTCGTCCACCCCGACCACGCGAGGAACTCCGTGCTGGTTTTGGGCAAAAGCGGATGTAATGCCCTGTGTCACCACAGTTGTGGCAAATGCCTCCCGCAGAAGGAGGCTGGTTGAAAGCAGCAAGAGCAGATGTGGCAACTCCGACTTGCTCCCCCTGGGAGATGCCCCTGGTGGGCATCAGCTTCAACCGTGCTTCTTCTTGTGCCATGGCAGCTATGGCATCCTCTAAGGTCGGCAGCTTCGGTTGCGCAAGAAGTACATTCCTCCGTTGCTCAAATGCAGGGTTGAGCCCCTTCAAAAACTTCATCATCCGTTGCCGCGAGGTATAATCCAGAAATTTTTGGAAATATTTTGCGAAGGACGGTTCAACCTGAGCATCCTCCATTCCAAGAGGATCATAATGGTCAAGATCAGACCAGTACTTCTTCAACAAGGCGGCGTACTCAGATATGGTACGATCGTCTTGGACTACCCGCTCGAGTTCATCCTGCAGTTGGAAGACTCGTATTGGGTTACCTGAACCGGAGTACATATCTTTCAATGTTCTCCAGATATCAGCAGCTCCCTCCATTGCTTCAACATTACCCGACACTTGATCGGTTAAAGAGGCTGTCAACCAACCAGCCACGACATTGTTGACAATCTCCCATACAGCAAACTCCTTCGAGGAGTGATCGACCGGGGCCTTGGTGTGGCCATCTACATAGCCAACCAAGCCACGTCCCTTCAGCGTCCGCATCGCCTGCCGCGACCATTTTAAGTAGTTGGTCGTGCCTTCCAGCTTCGTCTCCAGTTTGTCCAACTTCCCCATTCTATACGGTGACGGATCCACATCAGTATGGGTCACGCGTGAGGTTGCCTCCGGTAATCTCTTGGTCAGGAGATCCTCGACCAGGGCCTTTATCTCTTCTGCTGTCAACTTCCCATAGATGGAATCCATGGTTTCTGCAACTGTAATCAGTGAGGTTTTGTTGTTTCCTGAGTCGTCGTCGTTTGCTTCGTCTTCGTCTTAGTCAGCAATCTGCTGTGAATCCTGATCTCAGGTAGCGTCTTCGTCAACTGTATATTCTGACAGTTGAGATAGAGATCAGGGGGGAAAACAACAAACTAGCTTCCTCACTGATATGTTGGAGTGTATGCGACCAACTAGAACCGCGTCATTATGACGTGTTCGGACAGCCCAAACTTAGTTGTGCCTCCTTGCATGGCGAAGTATGCAGCACGCCGCAACAGAAATCCTAGAAGGATTCTGAGTGTACGAAAATCTAAAGAGATTCCGTAACAGAAGCAAGACGAAAATCTAAAGAGATTTCGTATGCGTAGCAGTAGGTCTTCTAAAGAGAAGATACTGAGTCTCGAAGGCAACAACAGTAGAGCTTCTAAAAGAAGGTACTGATTCTCGAAGGCAACTGCAGTAGATCTTCTAAAAGAAGGTACTGATTTTTATTTTTCTTTTTTTTCTTTTTTTGGCGGATAGGGTTAGGGTTAGGGTTTTGATGGGGGCTGCTAGGGCTAGGGTTAGGGTTTCCATGTCGAGAGGGAGGTAGGGGGGGGTACTGCTCCGGGAGGGGGGGGGTCGGGTGGGGGGGGGTTGCTCCGGGGGGGGGGGGGTCGGGGGGCTGCTCCGGGGGGGGGGGGGGGGGTCGGGGGGCTGCTCCGCGGGGGGGGGGGGGGGGGGGCTGCTGCTCCGGGGGGGGGGGGGGGAGAGAGTTAATTTTTTTTTTTTTTTTTTTTTTGTGTGGAGAGAGAGAGAGAGAGTTATGGCTCTGATACCATGTAGAAAATAATAGTTGGTGTAATTTTATTGATGGACTACTTCACTACTTATAGGGAGTCTAGCTCCTCTACATACTACAAATTCCGATGTGGGACTAAAAGTCCCTTATTGATTTTCAACAATATATAATCAACTTAATCGAGAAAGAGGTTACAAGTGACTGGTAATATAGAGGAGATCATCATAGCATGAACCTACCTGTAACAAATGCTTCCCGCTCGACTTGTGCTTTAACGAGTTCAGCGTCTTGATTAACCAAGAACACAAACTACGTGCCCGGTTCTGGATAGCCACAATGCCAATGCTCTCCAGATGCTCAAATCCAAAATTCAGAGCTGCATAGGTGTGTATATTCAGTCTCCCCCCACTCGCTATAACATGAACAGCCTGTCCATTCTCAGGAATTTCAGCAAATCTCAATCTACTCGAGCCTTTATCCATACATATTGAATGAGTACTCCTTCTAACTAGTAGAAATCCGATATCCGAAGGATAACCGAGCACTTGGTGCAGAGAACCTATCAGAAAATCAGGTTGACAAAGGAAGAGATCGACATTGACCACAGGAAGGCCACAGGAAACATCTAAGAGGACTTTCCATCCGTTCTGTTGCGCACCCACAACCCAATTCAGGGAATAGCATATTCCTGTTGAGAAGGATTGCACAGGCATTACCAGCAGCCCACATCCGTGGCCACTCCAACCCTGTCTCCTTAGTAGGTTGTGCATATCTTTCCCGTTGACACAAAAATCCTTATTCTTCAGCGGTATGCCGCCTACTTTCACATAGGATTGGGCTGATGAATGAACCATACAACTCACGAAGTTTTCATGATCATGGCTGCCTAGAACAAGACTTCCTTTCAGTAAGTGGTACATCTCAACAAAGAGGTTATAAGCGGCCGAAAGATCAGGCGTGAATATTATGGAGTACTCTTCTGCAGTTGTGTTCAGGATATTCAGTATGTGTTCATAGGTAGTACGAATGTAGCTGTTCTGTGGTGCGTATTGTTTGTCAATGATGAAGTCCGACCCTATATAGGATTCGACTTCTTCGAGTAGGAATTTCATATGTCGTTCCACCTGAAAATATGAGAAGACCATAATCCTCAACTAGTGCTATGAGATCCTAAGTTTACAAGGTTATATTATAGTTACAAAGTAACTAATACCAGAACAAGCAAAATATTACAAGGTAAAGATTGAAATTATTCAGTGTTGTATGAAAATAGAAGGTAATGTCACATATACCAATTGCCACTTAAGAGGGACAACATCTATATATCTGAACTTCAAAAGTGTCAAGATCCTAACTTTACAAGGTTATCTTATAGTGATAAAGTCACTTATATAGCAAGATATTTCAAGGTATGTTAAATATATTATTTACCACTTAAGAGGGGCTATTTATATATATCTATATATACCTGAACTATTGAGTAAAGCGGGCATGTCGCATAGTCTAAGTACACTAATTCTCGTTGTTCAAGCATCGGGTATTGATCCTTACGCACATTATCGACCGACAGGTGCATAAAATAACTCTCATGGTCTTCTAGAAATTCCTCTTCAGCGTCATCATACGGAGGCAATACAGGAGGACCGACGTAGATTTCCTCATATGAGGTTGAAGATTTACTTGAAGCATAACTTGAGTCTCCCATCGAAGAAGTTGCTGCTTGGATTGAAACGTCTGAACTTTCGATGATTGATTCAGTAGCATAACGGTCATCAGGAACGACTGTTCCTTCAAATGAGAATGATTTTGCCAGAAAGTCGGATAGAAGTAGCTTCGAAGTGCCTATGATAGCCGGGCGTCGTTTAGAACCGAATCCTTCATAATCTTCAGGCATTCAGTTCTGCAAATATATAGACAGATGACAATTCTTACAAGATACCACTTTTAGAAAGTTTCTGCACATGAATCTGAAATCGTATACTAACATGTTGAAAATTATTATTGTACCCTCATAAGATAAATAACAATAATAACTCTTAACAAAAATAATGAGGTTGCACTCTAGATCGATCTATTAATCTCATATAAAGTTTATTCTTCACCAATTTGAACACACCCAGTGGGTAAGCGGTATGAGCACCCTTCAAAGTTCTAATAAGTGTTTTCTGGCAATCTATCTTACACGAATACGGACACAAACATGGATAAGGAAACGGTACATATATGGGATGCAAATATTTTCAGATATGTACTATATAGTCATCTATGTTGCAAAAGTATGGACAGAGGTACAGGTATAGACACGTACGGATACAGACACCATTTTCATGTCGTGCAACTCAGCAAACATCTAAAAGTTGCAATAAGTTAGGCTGGTGCTTTATATTGCGAAAATGGAGAAAGAGAGATGATTGCAAGCTTATGGCGCATTCTTTTTTCTTTTTAGAGGAAGTGGCTGGGATCCAACTTGTTCTACTACACCAAGATACCACAAATTGGTATAAACATCCATCTCTCTCATACAAAACCAGAAAAACCAAAACTAGCTAAAAGGAAAGTATAGTGAGTAAAAACGTGCAGGACAAGTCACAACTCATGTCTCATGTTTTCTATTTCACTTATGCATGTGCTTTATATTGCATGATCTTGTTAGATTTTGAATGACTACTCTAAAATTTCAGGTTCTTACTATGTTTTGATAATAATAATTAAATTTGCTCACTTACTTTGGAAGCTTTTTTTTTCCTCCATAATTCTATGGTTTTCTTCTAGGGCATTTAGTTGACAAGAGGGACTCATAACTCCAGTTATTCATGATGGGTTAAGTTAACAAGAGGGGCTCATGACTCCAGTTATCCATGGTTTGGTAGACTTATATGCAATTCATAAGATTTGAGAAATTTTATTAAAAGTAAGCAACATCTGGGGTACTTCCATGGTTTGGTAGACTTATATGCAATTCATATGATTTGAGAAATTTTATTAAAAGTAAGCAAGATCTGGGGTACTTATATGCCCAAAAAAAAAACTACTTGTTTTAACAGTATCACACTGTTATGTCCTATTGTTTGAACACATACTATCTTGGTCAAGGAACTTTTACAAGAGAAGAAAAGTACCATAAGGTTGTAACAAGATAGAAAAATTAGCAGGGACAACATGTGAATTTTACAAGGTATATCCTTCTTTGTTTTCTACAAGCTTGCCTTTTGCTGATTGAAGAGAATTCACTAGTAAATTTATAAACTCAAAAGCAAAAGGAAAAAAGAAGAAGAAAAAACTCAAATCAGAACAGAAACAGAAGGATCTTGTGAGTAGTCATAAGAGCTTGTCGTAGCTAGAATCCATCCATCAGTTGATGCGAGTCCGAGACTAGTGTTTACATCTTGATCTGCTATACCTAAGCTAAACACAGAGAAATCACTAGTAGATCATTGACTCATACATAACTCAGAGGCAATCACCAGCAGCAAACCCATCAGAATACACTACAACATAAGAAAAATCTCAAAAACAAACTGCATGCTTGTACTGATTAATAAAACATGGTGACTTGAAGTTATTTAGTTAACTGACCTGAAGGCCGAAATTTCCTTTCTTGCCGAAGGTCACATTCTTGTTCAACATGGTGAGAGAGCAATTAAGCAGAAGAGAGAGTTGCAAAATTAAGCTTCAAAACTGGTGTAGCATAATATATATGTATATAGGTCACAGAACAGCTCAAAATTGAGAAGAAGAAGTCTGTAGTCTCTAAATGCGTTTACTCAATCCTCAGAAGTGTCTTAGTATTATGTTTTATTTTCTGTTGTCTTCTTTGTGTCTTCTTATTATGACCTTGCACATATTGACAGCAACCTCAAGATTTGCATATAACTCTTCTACCTTTTCCTCCAGAATCTATAGAACTAAAGTTAACACAAAAAATCACTTTGACCTGGTTGTCATGGTTCTAACTTCTTTAAAGCATAAACCAGTTTATAATTATGACATCCATATTTCTTCTTTTATTTTACTTTACTTGCCGGATGACCAGCTCATGAATGGAATTGGGAAAATGCCATTGGTGCCCGTTGCTGTCTTGCCCTTCCACATTTGGACCAGGCAAAAGCTCCTGGCCTGCACAACTTGGTCCACATTTCTAAGATTCCTTACTCTTGAGCATAGTTACTTGAAACACGGCACGACTTAGGTTATGGTACAGATTCGGAAATGGGATACACTACTTGTCTTTATTTTTATGTACGGAGGAGGTAGGATGAATTTGTTCGCCAATTCAGTTTGCCATACGGTTTAAAGTACTAATTGGGATGTTACTAGTTATTTGTTCAAATTTGACTGGATAATTGTGTCACATATAGAAAGAAAACCTTTTATAAAATATAAGAAAAATTCAAACTCATTACTTTACTTCAAATTGAATTCAAATTAAAGATATATAAGTTGACTTTTATTATTCATACATTGGTTTGGAAAACAATATTCAAAATAAAAGATATAATTGTGTCAAATCAAGACATGTAAGTAAACCATAAAATAAAATAAAATAAATGATAAATGACTTATACCTTCGTACAAAATAAGATAAGCATCACAAAATCTGATAAGCACATTCTCTTTGCACGAGTAACTTGCAAAACGGAGTGGTGACTCATAAACAATAAAGAGGCAAAAATGTATAGACTACAAAGTCAAATCTTATAAGAAATGCGTAGCTATTGAAACCTGATGACAAAAAAAATCTTAAAGTCTTTTCCAAGTTTCTTTGTATGAGAGAATCTCTTCCAAAAGCAAAATTTACATTAAGGCTTGACTGATTGATTTGAATCGTCAAATTTAACGAACCAGATCGAGTGCCATTATAATTCGGATTGAAAACACACCAATCCCCGGATCGGAGGCTTGTACCAAAACAGGTTCAATGGGTTTTAGGCATAATTATTCGGTGCTCGACATACAAGGTTGTCTATGTGACCTGTAAGTTTGAATATGAGGTCAATGAGAAAAGAATCCATGTCAACGGTTGGTGGGACACATTTTATTCGTTGTTCAAGACAGAAGGGCAAAAACTTATGGCACTCAAAGAAGTAGCAATACAAGAATAACAAGTAATAGTAAAGGAGATGAACACTATGCTAACAAAACTAAACAAAGTGTGAGTCTATAAAATATTATGATTTTTTCCAAATATTTAGAATTTGCCAAAACGGTTAAAACTTAGTTTTGTAGAAAGATCAGCATACATCCAGGCCTCCTATTATTGATGTCTATCGGTATCTTGATCTCTCCAGTTTCACTACTGATACTACATCCCTTGTTCCCACAGACTCTGTAGATGAGATACAGTATCCTTGTTCCTGCACTTGCGTCACTCTACCCTTGCTATCCGCTAGATTTGGTGAATACCATTACTAACTCTTCCTACATTCATTGTAGCTACCTCCAGAGAACCTCAACTCAGCCTTAAGGAAGTTGTCACCAAACCTATGTGTGTGGCAACAAGCCCACGTCTAATTAGAGAAATTCAAGCTCTTCAGCAGTACCTAAGATCTTATTGTCACGTCCCAGCCCCAGAACACGTAGGACCAGGATACGTGGCAATGGCCAGCTACGTATCAAGTGGACTCCAGCCCAACTCAATACGTATATGTTGTCGAAAAAGGTGTAACTAGCTCTTAAGTCATAACATCTCTCTATAACTCAATCCACATAATAAAATATAAAGAATGGACAATATGAATACTAGTCTGCAGCCCAATAAACATACTTGTCCAAATAGAGTCGCATGAACAATATGAGTCTACAAATACTAGGCTATCAAACAGATATAAATAACAGAATAAATATACATTACAGAAGAACAAATACCTATAAAGGAGAGATAATAATCCACAATCCATCAGGAGAACTCTGCAAAAATAACTCAACCAACCTGGAAGGAAACCAAGTCTTCAGAGAGACGTAGCAAGATATAAACAACATGCTATAAATACCGAAATATAAATAAATGCATAAGAGTGTTTCTAACCTCCTACGTGCAAATTTAGAGGACAACTTTCAACGCATGGGCAGGTATAGACTAAAATAGAATATCCACGTAGCTCAAGGCTAGTGGTATATATATATATATATATATATATATATATATATATATATATATATATATATATACTAGTAATATGAAAACTTCCATAATGATCGGCGATCGGCAGAGGGTATCGGTAATAATGGGGTCATCAATCCCATAGTTCCATTGGACACTATGGTTTATCGATTTGGGTAGTTCATACGCCTAGTAATTGTCCTCCCCATCAATTCTCACACTGACCAAGTCGTATCCACAATATATCCAGTTTGTAACTGCTTGCGTCTTTAACGCACTAATTATAGCAGTTGTGTTTCTAACTGTCACACGTTTCGTACGTATCGATGATCAGTCGGATACAATGAATCGTATCCTATCATGAATATCATATATTGTGTCATGTGCGTATCAAGGTCATGGAGATATGAGAATATCCCACAAAAATATGGTAGTCTACTAAAAACTAGGCCGAAATGTATAAAATGAACATGTAACAAGTAAATCGACAAACACCACCAATCGCACCCAAGTCTAGCTTGGATGCACATTTTTATATAAATAGTAATCACAAGCATGTACATAATTAGTATAATATGCTGGAATATAAATAAAATCAGTAAATACAATAGGTATACCTGCCTAGTGTTGAAATGGAGTTGTGACGAGGTTTTGGCTGCGAACTCGTCAAATTAGGAGTAGCACAACAAGTGGAAGCAGAATGGACAACTCCAGATGCTGAAATAAATATCACCAACGTGTCCGAAATGGGTAAGATAGTCAGAAAAGTCTACACATAAGTCCACATGGACAAAAATGACAGTTTCAGATCAAAACGAGGTCCGACGTTGCACTGAAAAACGTGCCAGAATAAAGCTATCCAAAATCAATAAATTATGTCATATTTAGATAAAATGACGCCACGAGTCCAACTGTGGTGTCGGATTCATGATATAAAGTCCCGGGTTCAAAAATGGAATTTCGTTTTGAATGATTTCGTGAAAAATACGATTTCGAACGACCAACTTTGACGTCGAATTCAACTGGTCAAACGATAGAATAATGGGATGAAATTTAATAAGCAAAAAGGTGGTTATACCTGTTGTGCAAAGGCATTGATGTCTCGTTGAACGGAGCTACGACGAGGGAGAAATAAATATGTGAAGTTGACGTCCTGAAACTGTCAAAAATAAAACAGTTATAAACGTGCAACTTAGCGGCCAATTTCAAGTGATCAAATTGTTAGTCCCGGGGCGTAATTTTTCGATGGAAAACTGAGAAATGAAACGATTGTAAAAACAACGTTTCGTAGCAACACTTCAAAGAAGGTGCACGACAGAGATCCTTGGAGGATTCTGGGTAACGAAAATCTAAAAAGATTTTGTAACAGTAGCAAACGAATGCAGTACTTCTAAAAAGAAGGTACAAACGAATTGTTAGCAGCAACAGCGATTGTTCACTAACAGTTTCTGATTAGATCAGAACTGTTCTCGTTCAGAACGAGTTGAAGTGGATGACAGGCGGTGAAGCAAATGGAAGGATAGAACGGTCTGCTGGGGTGAATAATCACCGGCACTCAAAGCTTAATTCGCCCCACAGGAATAGCTTCCAGAACCAGCAAGTTCGACGGAGAAATTCGGAACACTCCGCTCTTCTGACTTCTCGGATGGCGTGCGGACTCTGATCTCAAAGGACCTCTCTTCTTTGCTCTGAACTCAGAGAATTTCGTAAGGAGAATTCTGATACTTGTGTTCTTTTTCCTGAGAGAGAAGAGAGAGACTTTATATAGGTTCGTTCAGTAATTGCTCGGTATACAGAACGTTCAGGACGTAGAAAAAAACCGCTCCAAATGTTCAGCAACCGCTCAAATCGTACACAAACACAATTGAGCCAACTGGGGCACAGTGCACGCCAATTAGCGCATAGCGCGCGCGAACGGCATACAGCGCGCGCAATCGCACATCGCTGCACCAACTGCGCACATGCGCACTGCGCGCCAACTGTGTGCCATCTGGCAGCGCCATTAGGCCGCGCTAACAGGCAGTGCCAACTGGCGCGCCACTGGGCGTGCCATTGGGCAGCGCCAATTGGACGCGCCATCTGGCCGTGCGATCGGGCCACGCGAACGGGCGTGTGATCGGCTGCGCAGAGGCTCGCGCAACCTAAGCGCACTATGCGCCTAGCGACGATGCTGTCGTGCTAAGTACAAAGTGCGCCAACAAAATGCCACATTACGCCTCATGAGTCCGAATCCGAGTCCGAGTCGCTAAGCCCCTACGGGGCTTAGCTTCAAAGGAAATTAATTCCCAAGAGCAAAAAGCATTAAGCTTTACCATGGAGTCTTTATCCTTACCTCCTAGTAAAACACCCCATATAGTTTCCTCCTTAGGGTCATCATCCTATGTGCACATCTCTACAACATACCAAGTATATATGGAGATACTACTCATGGTGCTTTTCCAATGTGGGACTAAACTTTACTAGGCATGTGTTGAGAGCAAGCTCTCTTCACATGTTAAAGGAAAAGCTCCAACAATCTCTCACATATCTCGATATATGGAATGAGTGTTCCCCACAGTAACTGTCCATCATGTATTAGGAGAGATGTCGCTGACGACTTGAATCTTCCCGCATGGGTCAAACAACAGACTATAATACAAGAATAGACTAAGCCTTGAATTCTACATCATAGCTGAAATTCTTTCCACTCACACAATGTAGTTACATGTGCTTCTGGCTGCACATTAAAGGCCCTGTACCAGCCTGGTTTCAGTGTATAATTTTGGACGTCTACAAGTTTACCCTCAAGAGACGGCCTGCTATCTCTGTCCATACACTATAGATGAGTTCTTTATTAAAGAGACATGGCATAAAACCTTGCGCTTTCCTTGCGGTGCTATGCCGCTATGGCATAGCCTAAAGCCGAGGCATTGCCCCTACCGGGAACCTCATCGTAGTGTCATACTACTGTAGCATGATATCACTGCCTCTTTATAGTGCCATACTACCCAGCATGATGTAGTAACCCTAGAGGGGAGGTGAATAGGGTCAAGCTAACTAATCAAGCAAGCTAATGGGCAATTTAAAAATATAAGTGCAAGAGAAGAAGCAAAACAATACCGACACCCGATGTATCCTGGTATCCTCTCAAGAGGCACTCCAGTCCCGAAACTCTCTCCGGCTTTAATCCACTATTTGAATAAATAGTTACACACGAGTTTGGATCCGAAGAACTCGCCAACTTCTTACACGAGTGCTTTAGTACGAAGGCCTCTCCTACTTCAACCGAGAGTTTGGATACGAAGACTCTCCAACTTCAACCTTTCACAATAGGTTTTGATCTCCTTATACAATAAGATGAAGATCTCACTTTTCAACTCAATAACTCTAACACAATTTATGGATGACAAATGAAAGCTTTGTAGAGTTGTTTGTGGATAGGCTTTGGTGGTTTAGAAATTTTTAGGCACAAAGCATCAACCTTGAATGAAGGGGTTCAAGGCTATTTATAACCAAAGCATTGAAAAGAGCCAAAGACAACTTTTCAGTCAGCGAACCGGTATACCGTCGGTATGGACCGTCATGCCGTCGGTATACCGGCCTGGAATGCAACGGCTAGAAATATAGCCGTTGTGATCATTAAACGCTCGAAATTCGACCGTTGGAATTTCAAAAGTTACAGAATCGGCATACCGTCGGTATGGACCGGCATACCGTCGATATACCGATTTTGTAGACAGAAACTTTCTGTGAACAAAATCGGTATGCTGTCGGTATAGACCGGTATACCGTCGGTATGCCGGTTTTCAACCGAAAATAATCATGGGCTAATTTCTACCATAGCTTTCGATTTTGCCATCCATTTCTTATGTTTACAAATATTCCTAAGACTCATTACAGACTCCAAAAAAACTGTAGCAGGTGCAGGCTTCTTCAGAGTCCTGAAATAAAGATGGCATGGCTTGGCTTCTTCCTTTGATAGGTGCTGGCTTTTTCCCTTGGCGGCAGCTGTCCAAAGATATCTAGTTTGTGAAAACTGAATACCTTTCGGGGGCTTCGCCCCCGAACCCCCGACGAGGGGCGCTGCCCCCTCGACCCCCGTCCGCTGACCGGGCAGTGGAATTCCCGAGTGCGTGGCTCCAGAGATGTCGTCGGGTGGTTCAGAGAAATCTTGTGGGATCCGTCGTCTTTGGCCCACCATGATTTCTTCATTGCATATGTCCACATTGATCTTGCTTATTGCTTTTCTGCATGTACATGTTAGACTAACAAAGCAATATATATAGTAGCAAGTATGATAAATTTAATGCACATTAGGACAATGCTGAGTTTAAGTATAAGTGCTAAGGTAATAGCATAAATGATAGTGATATCATAATGATTAAAATTAATTGAATAACCAAAATCAAAAACATAGTTTTGATTTTGGCAATCCGATTAAATTTAAGATAAATAAGCTCATATCACTGATATGTAAACCAATAGGCACATATCACCAAAGTTATAAGTATAAGTAGAAATGCTATAGCGATAGTATGAAGATTAGTGATAAAGAAATGCTAAACTTAACAAATTAACCATATTCAAAAATATGATACAATCATTGGGCCAACAATCTCCCCTTTTTTGATTATGGCAAATCGGTTAAGTTTAGTATGGATACAATATATGCATGTATCACTAATTTACAATAAATATAAGCAATATCACGAAAAGCATACTACTTAGATTACTTATAAATACATACTTAAACTTACTTCTCCCCCTTTGACATGATCAAAAATAGGCTCCCCCGTACTAAGATATAAAAGAAAATCAATCTTAGGTACATAAATCAGAGCATGAGGAAGGCATAGACAATCATGGTCAAGATATACTTATGAAAAACAATAGGAGAAGGGTGTAATGGCAAGTTTATAAAGCTACAGTGCTAGTGTAGAACATAAAATTTTTAAAAGAAGCATGTCAAAGCACAATATAGTTAGTAAAACAAATAAAATTGATAAACAGTCAAAAATTAGTTTTACCAACTTGAAATCCAAGAAAGAAACTCCAAAACATAATATTATATGAATTAAAACTCTAGTTTTGGAAGGAAGCGATATACCAATTGAAATAAAAGATTTTAATCAAGAATTTCAGTCAAAAGCCCATGAGGATTAGATAATTGCAAAGTAATTGATATAGAATAATCTCATTATTTGCAAAATCTATATGCTTATCCACGTTCATGCATTTGAACTCAATTACCTTATCATGCTATATGAATACCCTTTTAGATAAACATGAAGGTAAAGGAGAAAAATACTTGAGAAAAAAAAATTCAGTCGACTTGAATGCTCCCCCTCAAAGTATTACCAATATAGATAAACAAGAATTTTAGGTAAGTCCTCAATAAGAAAAGCCAAATCAATTAAGCATATAAGAAAAGCCAAAACAATGAAAGCACAATAGTCATCAAGATAAGATATGAAAGTTAATATTAACAAGATGACTTAGTTAACCCATATAAAAGAGAGATAATATGATGAAGACAATTGCATACACTCTCATAAGTCCTTCACAAATAAAAATATCATGACCTCAATCAATAGGATATGAAAATAGAAGAAAATATGGGTTCATGATGAACTAGGTATACGACATATTACAGGGTATAAATGAATTGAATCAATTAATTTGCTCCCCCTCAAAATATGCGTCTAGTTCCAAAGCACTTATAGCATAAAATATCTAACTAACGGATTTCGGGGGTAAATCAACTATGGATTTCTCCCCTTTGGTCAATGCATATAAGGCTACAATATCGTCAAAAGACGAATAATATTATCTTTAGTCAAGAAGAGATATCCAATTAATAGCAGCTAAAGGTGAAAAATCAAAAAAATATTCCTAATTAAGCACGTATAATCAAAAGATGGCATACATTAATATATATATAAGGATCTCATATTTAAATATGATAGATCAATGTATGTTATCCTTTGAGAAAATGTCATCATGAAAAAGAATAAAGTCAATTAAGAACAATCATGATGATAGACAGAATATAGCTCAAAAATAAAATAAAAAATAGAACTCCAACATCATGTCCATGATTATGTAATTAAGAAAAAATCAACCAATTTATTACTTTACATGGACTAGGTATGTTTCACCATATATGTACCCATCAACGGATAAAATTCAAACCTTGCTAATGGTAAATAATAAACCATAAAGTTCAAATAGAAAAGGCCCATATGTGACAATCCATGAGTAGTTAAAGTAGAGTAATAAATTAGTTTGATAATCACATAATAAGATAATATAGGACTACTCAACCATTATGATCTTTTATCAATAAAAATAAACAAGTTAAACATGATCCAACAAATCTCATAAAGAAAATCCCAAACCCATATTTATGATAAAATCTCATAAATCAATGAAAAATATGGAAAAAAAGTCATTCTCATTTAAATGATTGCAAATATAATAAAAAAGAGATGTAAATGATAATACGATGAAATCATAACTCAAAAGTGAGAGAAATTTAAGAGATACATGCTAATGACTAATAAGGAAGGAGACTTAAAGAAAGAAATCACAAACCTCCAAGAGAAACAAGATCTAATCAAAACTTTGTAAAACTAGTTTTAGAGAACAAACATATGTATCTAAAATAGGATACAAATTACATTTAGAAGAATCACAGATCTTGTTTATGTAAACTAGCATATCTTATATAGATTGAAAAGAAAAACAATAGCTAGATGAGTGAAAGTGAACCAAATTATATAGCTTAACAATATATCATAAGTAAGCAAGCTACATAACTAATTAAGATTAATGAGATAAGCCATTAACAAGATAAATGTGCTCATTTAATCTTAAGTCACTAATACTAAAGATACTTGCTTAAGCATAGAGTTCACAAAGAGGGTAATACATTTTGAATGAACAAAATAATTTATAGACTCTTTACTAAGCAAGAATAAGAGCATAAGATAACAAATAAATGAATTAGACTCTTATCAAGTAAAGTACAAAAGAGATGTTCAAGAAAACACAATAAAACAAATTTCTTTGCCAAGTAATGAGATTAATCCATGATAATAAAATATATGATCGATCTAGAGAATGCAAAATATTATAGCCATTATGAAATAAGTGTATTCTCTAGAAATGGAAAATTTCAACACAAAAGCTCAAACCATAGTAGCTAAAGTCATAAGAAATATGATGTATCAATTACATGTATTCTTATGTGCTACAAAAACCACTGGACAACAATAATTCAAAAAGAAGCATAAATCCAAGGAATAAGAAAAGAAAGATCATTAAGATCAAGAAGGCTAAATGCTAAAGATATCAAGAAGTACATTTTTCAAAGAGCTTTCATAGTGCACCATAGTAAATTATAAAGATACAGACTAAAAAATATGCACTAATTAAGGAGATAAATTTAACATGCAAGGTAAAGCACATAACTATGTGATCCCACTACTAAAATAACCCATTTTAGCGACGTCAGGAGACGTCGCTAAAAATGGAAAATACGTCGCTAAAACCTATTTGCGACGTATTTAGCGACGAAAAATGGACGTCGCTTATATGCAAGTCGCAAATGGCAATTTAGTCGCCGAACGTCGCTATTGGCGACGCGGCGTTCATTGTCGCTAGACGTCGCTAAAATGAGCGACAGATAGCGACGTATCACTACGTCGCCAACGTTGCGACGTAAAGCGACCACTTGCGACGCTGTATAATTTATATATGATGACATGGAATGGCAGCCACGTGGGCAACTTAGCGACGGCTACCGACAGATTAGCGACGTATATTAGCGACGTCTAGTGACGTGATGTCACTATTTAGCGACGTATAGCGACTTCTACTTTCCGTCGCAGGACGTCGCATAACGTCGCTATACGTCGCAGATATTATAAAAAAATTTAAAAAAATATAATTCGTATTTTTGTTATGCTGTGTGTCTGTGTTTACAGTGTGTGTGAAGTGCAGTGTTCGAACCATCGACAGTTTCGCTTACTGTTCTATGTTTTATCTTGGATAGAAAGAGCAACAGTTTATGGTGCACTTCTCAGAGCTTCCTCTTCACGTCCTTCACCTTCTCGGGAACCTTTACGACGTCTCGAGAAAGTGAAGGACGTGAAAATAAACCTCTCAGAAGTGCACCCTGAACTGTTGCTATTTCTATCCAAGATAACACATACAACAGTAATCGAAACTGTCGATGGTTCCGAACACTGCATTTCACATTCACTGTAAATACATACACACATCATAACAAAAATACACAATATATTTTTTTTTAAATTTCGGCAGCACCTCCTTTGTATATCAGATCATCGCTTATAACCCAGCGTAGGTATATTTGTCATCCCCGTCGCAGATATCACAAAGTAAATATCATAATAAAAACAGGAGGCAGTGCAAAGTAAATATCACAGACTCAAATCCTCACAAACATCCAATAGAGTCAAATAGAAATGGAAGATGATAAAAAGTCTCCCACAAAGTGTATAAACAACAGTTGTATGAATAAACAATTTGTCCATAGGGCCAATACATACAAGTCATAAAAAAACTAATAAAATCACTGCGGACCCCTACCGCGCAACTGGGATAGAATGTAGTCATACTGCTGCTGGGTGAGCTGTACCGTAGGGGCAGTAGGAGGTAGTACAATGTCTGGAGTCGGCGCCGGAGGCAGTGCAGTGTCTGGAGTCGGCGCCGTCGATGGACCGGGAGGACGTATCTGCTCCAGCTCTCGCAGTCGCTCACCATGCGTAGCAAGGGTACTCACCACCCTCTCAGTACTCGTCTCAAGCGAAGCCGAAACCTGAGTGAGTGAGGCAGACATGCTCCTCTGCGATCCCTCCAGCTCGACCTGTCTACGCTCTGTGCGCTGCGTAGACTCGATGAGCGTCTGCAAGCTGGCAGCTGTAGCCTGATACAGAGTCATCAGCTCTTGTATACTGCGCTCGACCGCATCAAATCGTCCGGTGACGATCGGAGGGTCGGATCGTCGCTCGACCGCGTCAGAAATCTGCTGCTGCAACTCGCGATGCAGCTCCTCGATCTGACGAAGGATATCCCCAACTCGTGACGACGCCTGCGAAGCCGGAGACTGCGCACTGACAGAGGGGGCCCGGGATGACTCCGTAGCCAAATACGTGCCGTAGGATCCCGTACCGTAGTACGTACCCTTCTAAAGACCGCCAACGGCGGTCATCCAGAGCTCGTCCTGCGATGGAGCTGTAGGCGGCTGAAAGGAACTACCAGCCCCTCCCTCTGCTGGCGCACTAGCAGCAGCAGCCGCCTCCTGCTGTAGCCGAATAAACTCGGCCTAGAACATGTTTGCTAACGTGTAAGTGTTTGCTAAAGTCTATATTGATATCTATTTTTATGTTTTCTAAGTTATAGTAAATTAATATAAAGAATAGAACGTACATATGCCTGCGTCGCCCTCTCGTCAATGAACTCCCCAGCCCTCCGATGTGTGACCAGGAAGACGGTCACCATGTTCGGGTCCTCACCCTTTTTTACCTGTTAAAATATATTATCTATTATTAGTATTAAACATTCTATATCGAACTATATATAAATTAATGTCCGTCATAGGAAACGTACCAGACGACGAAAATGCTCCGTCATCGGAATGGAGCCACCACACCACTTACCGGCGCTCGACCGCGCCACCTTGGCCTTCTCAGATCGCTCCTGGTACCTGCGCTCGCTGAATCTAGCCTTCATCGCAGTCTACTGCTCTGGCGTAATCCAACCCTGGATCGGCTGTCCGGAGCGATCACGACGCTTCTGGTCGTCGATCGCATCACGGATGAGCTTGGCTGCGACGGCAGAAAATTGGCCCTCGATCCATTGCATCATGAACGAAACTAGGCCCCGCAGCGTCGAAAACCATGTTCACGCACCCGTCGTCATATGCATGATTATCTGAAACAAAATTAGGTCCCACATGCATATACGGCTCAACGTAAGGCTCCATCTCTGATGCTAAAGACACAAGTTCTCCGTGTGCGGTCCACTGATAGTAATTAGGCGTGAAACCCTCGAGTATAAATGATATGTCACTTCCACTTCTGGATAATATTTCACGTTATGACATTTCACACACGGACACTTAATTTTGGTGCCGTCCATGTACTGAGGGAACACCTTAGCAAACTGCAGGAACTGCTCTACTCCCGCTATGTATTCATCCCGCACACCACACATATCATCAGGACGACGATTGTACATCCATGAACGATTCCGCAAGTAGTAATTCATATCTATTTGGAAATAATTCTGCAAAGATGGACACACATTATCCAACAGGCACAAATTCGTATATTATGTCTTATTATGGGACACACATTAGTAGCGGACAGTTACTAATAACAATGATATGCAATCTAGGTCAAACTAAGTTGTACTAAGTCAAACAAAGTCAAACAAGGTCAAGCTAAGTCAAACAAAGTCAAACAAGGTCAAACTAGGTCAAGGGTTGACCTACAGTTGACTTTGTCAACTCTTAGTCCTATCTAGGTTAGATGTTGACTCTACTTTGACTTTCAGTCAAAATAGTCAACCTTAGTCAACCTACGGCCGATACCGATACGGTTTGGCATGTTCCGATCCGATATAGACCGATACTAAATATTGACCGATACCGACATTGGGGGTCTTTGTTCCGGTCAATTCGGCAAAACCAATCGGTAAGGGTGACTACTATTTCATATAATTTCAAAACTACTAAGAAATAACGCTGAAATACTTAAAATTATGCCTAAATGTATAAAATATATGTTTTTAAATGTAAATAGTTTATTAATAATTATTTGTTTTTCGATACCAAAGTCCGATACTCCGATACGATACCGCCGATACTACCGATATCGTCGATACCAATACTCATAGGAATAGTCCGATACCGATTCCGATACCGATATTGTGAACCTTGGGTATATATCGTCAACATTTCAGATTCTTAAAATGAATTTCAAATGGATTGTGGATTGTATATATGTGTATTTGTGTGTATAATTGTATGTACATTGTATACATATATATTTATAAATGTATTTGTGTGTGTATGTAAGTGTGTGAGTATATATATACATGTATACATATGTATTTGTGTGTGTATGTAAGTGTGTGAGTATATATGTATTTGTGTGTGTATGTAAGTGTGTGAGTATATATACATGTATATACATATAGTCCGATACCGATTCCTGCACCGTCCCCTGCCCCCCTCCCCCTACCCCTGCACCCACCCCAACCCTCCCCTGCCCCACTCCCCCTACCCCTGCCCCCCCAACCCTTCCCTGCCCCCCTCCCCCCTCCCCTGCCCCCCTCCCCCTACCCCTGCACCCACCCCAACCCTCCCCTGCCCCCCCTCCCCCCTCCCCTGCCCCCTTCTCCATACCCCTGCACCCACCCCTGCACCCTCCCCTGCCCCCCTCCCCCTACCCCTGCACCCACCCCAACCCTCCCCTGCCCCCCTCCCCCTACCCCTGCACCCACCCCAACCCTCCCCTGCCCCCCTCCCCCCTCCCTTGCCCCCCTCCCCCTACTCCTGCACCCACCCCAACCCTCCCCTGCCCCCGGGTACCCCCACTCCTCCTTCCACCCCTCGACAGTAAGACCCTCCACCCCCTGCACCTACCCCCACCCCTCTCTCCCTCCTCGACAGCTAGGGTTAGGGTCTCGTGTCCGTATCTGTGTCTAGATAGCTAGAGCTAGGGTTAGGGTTTACCTGAGGAGGGTGGCTTCGTCGGAGGATGGAGGCGGCGAGGAGGGTGGCTTCGTCGGAGGAGGAAGGCGGCGAGGAAGGCTCCTTCGTTGGAGGAGGGAGGCTGGTCGCCGGAGGGAGGGGTCAACGGGCGAGCGGGGTCGCCGGGGGGAGAAGGGAGAGGGTGTCGCCGGAGGGAGGGGTCGCCGGAGGGGAGGGTTCGCCAGGGGGAGAAGGGAGAGCGGGAAGAAAAATTTTGGTTGAAAATTTTGTGATTTCGACCGGGCCAGGAACCCTATATGAAGTACAACAGCGACGCATAAATTATACGTCACTAAACGTCGCAATACAGCGACGTAAAATGGACGTCCGTCGCAAAATGTCGTCCATCAGCGACGTAACTTATACTACGTCGCTTAACGTCGCTACACAGCGACGGACAGCGACGTGTAGCACAAGAAGTCGCTATCGACAATTATCAGCGACGGGTATTTCTGCCGTCGCTAATATACGTCGCTATTTTAGCATATTTTAGTAGTGTCCTTAATAGAACATCTATAATTAGTCATGAACAAGACATTAATAAACATTTACTCTCAACATCCTAACTTAAAGGTATAAAGCAAATAAATATCAAAAGTTAGGAATCATTTATATATATGAAACTATATATATCACGAATAAGTATACATGAAAAGAATAAAAATCAATTAAGAACATGTATCCATAATGCCAACCAAAAAGTCAAGAAGATATCATCAAAAGAAGACTTTAAGGAAGAAGCTAATTGATTCAAGAAGCACAAATTTGGTCAAAGGAATCAATAGCTAAAGTATGAGATAAGCACAAATTTGAAGGTAACAAGTATAATTAAATACTCTTCAAGTCAATATAAACTTTAGCTTAACTCATATGCCTACATAAAGATATTTATACAAAAATATATATCAACATAAGAATTACATGATCTACGTGAAAATGGAAATTTAATGAATATAGTCATGTATCCTTAATGATTGTTTGAAAAACTATCACAAAATCAAAACACATATAAATAAGCTTTATTAGGCAAAGACATAATTGATTCATAAGAGGTTTAAACAACAACAAAAATTAAGAATCAATAATGAATATATTATGTGAGCACAAGGTTAAAAAGGAAGTATAAGTGTATACTTGTCAAGTGATAAGAAGCTTGTGCTAAACACATATATTCACAAATACCGATTAATATGTAAATATGACATATTAAAAACAAATCGACAAAAAAGTAACTATCTCAAAAACTTTAAAGATGGAGAGTTAAAATCAAATTACTCAAATCAAAACCAAGCTTCTATGGACTAGAGTGATATGCATGCTTTATAAATAAAGATTAAGAGCAACGAGCATGCATATATAAATGTGTCACACTAATAGAAAATGAGTGATAAACTATATAGTGTGAACTAATCATTTAAGCTGAGCAACTAGTCATGCTAGATAAAAGAATTAATAAGAAAATTAACTAAGCATGCTAGTATTAAATCTCACATTGATTTATATAAAAGATAACTAAAGGATATCAATGTGAGCTAGTAGCAAGACATTAAGAGAAATATGCTAGATTCTACAAATATAAACAATTTAAAGAGAATCGTTTAGCATGTTACCAAAGTGGCTCTAGTGGCCACGCTTGTGTTAGTACAATTGCTTGGAAGATGACCTTTGAGCTTTGCAACCACCAACACGCTCCTCGGTGCTATGTCCCGATACAAGAAGCTTCATCTACAACATTAGATGAAAACTTTGGTATCCAAATAAACTTGGATCCACATTTATTAGCTTTAGGGACCCATATAGCACTTACTCTAGCATTGGTTGTAAGGGTCCTACGAATAGGGCATGTAAAGCTCATGTGTCCAATACGAGAGCAATAAAAGCACCTAATGCTAGTGTGTGCACATGTATCAGAATGAGCATGGTTATGAACATGTGACATACTAGAATGATGAATATCTCTAGAGTGAGCATGAGAAGATTTGGTTTTAAGAATATCACGTTCTAATAGCAAATCATCATACAAACAAGTAAGAGAATCAAATCTAGCATTTAAAGCATAATTCTCTTTTTCAAATAAAGCAATTCTAGAAATAAAATCATCATTTTGTTTCTGTAAAGAATCAATAGAAGTATCGTGCAAAGAAGTTAACACATGCGTTTGACTTTTAAGATCTTCTATAGATGAGGAAAGAGATTTGATTTTCAAGATTAAAGCCTCATTCAAACTCTTTAAAGAAACACATGATGAGTTTTGAGAATCAAGTCTAGATAATAAATCATTGTTTTCATTTCTCAAAAACTCATTTGCTTCTTCTAAATGAAAAACCTTTTCAGAAAGTTCTTCATTTGTAGAATGAATGTTGTCAAGAATATCTAAGGATTGTTTAGCCATGGCTTTCCACTTAGAGCATTTCTTACATTTAGAAGAAACATGATTGTCTATGCTACTAGAAGTAAAATTCTCTTTATCGGAGGAGTAGGAGGAATACGATGCCATAGAAAAATTAACAAGGATCTACTCTAAGGATGTTAAGCCTAACAATAGAGTCCTTGCTCTGATACCAATTGTAATAACCCTAGAGAGGGGTGAATAGGGTCAAGCTAACTAATCAAGCACTTAGCACAAGCTAATAGGCAATTTAAAAATATAAGTGTAAGAGAAGAAGCAAAACAATACCGACATCCGATGTATCCTGGTATCCTCCCAAGAAGCACTCTAGTCCCGAAACTCTCTCCGGCTTTAATCCACTATTTGAGTAAATATTTACACACGAGTTTGGATCCGAAGAACTCGCCAACTTCTTACACGAGAGCTTTAGTACGAAGGCCTCTTCGACTTCAACCGAGAGTTTGGATACGATGACTCTCCAACTTCAACCGAGAGTTTGGATACGAAGACTCTCCAACTTCAACCTTTCACAATAGGTTTTGATCTCCTTATACAATAAGATGAAGATCTCACTTTTCAACTCAATAACTCTAACACAATTTGTGGATGGCAAATGAAAGCTTTGTAGAGTTGTTTGTGGATAGGCTTTGGTGGTTTAGAAATTTTCAGGCACAAAGCATCAACCTTGAATGAAGGGGTTCAAGGCTATTTATAACCAAAGCATTGAAAAGAGCCAAAGGCAACTTTTCAGTCAGCGAACCGGTATACCGTCGGTATGGACCGACATGCCGTCGGTATACCGGTCTGGAATACAACTGCTAGAAATATAGCCGTTGGGATCATTAAACGCTCGAAATTCGACCGTTGGAATTTCAAACGTTACAGAATCGACATACCGTCGGTATGGACCGGCATGCCGTCGGTATGCCGATTTTGTAGACAGAAACTTTCTGTGAACAAAATCGGTATGCCGTTGGTATAGACCGGTATACCGTCGGTATGCCGGTTTTCAACCGAAAATAATCCTGGGCTAATTTCTACCATAGCTTTCGATTTTGCCATCCATTTCTTGTGTTTACAAATATTCCTAAGACTCATTACAGACTCCAGAAATACTATAGCAGGTGCAGGCTTCTTCAGAGTCCTAAAATGAAGATGGCATGGCTCGGCTTCTTCCTTTGATAGGTGCTGGCTTTTTTTCTTGGCGGCAGTTGTCCAAATATATCCAGTTTGTGAAAACTGAATACCTTTCGGAGGCTTCGCCCCCGAACCCCCGACGAAGGGCGCTGCCCCCTCGACCCTCGTCCGCTGACCGGGCAGTGGAACCTCCGAGTGCGTGGCTCTGGAGATGTCGTCGGGTGGTTCAGAGAAACTTGTGGGATCCGTCGTCTTTGGCCCACCATGATTTCTTCATTGCATATGTGCACATTGATCTTGCTTATTGCTTTTCTGCATGTACATGTTAGACTAACAAAGCAATATACATAGTAGCAAGTATGATAAGTTTAATGCACATTAGGACAATACTGAGTTTAAGTATAAGTGCTAAGGTGATAGCATAAATGATAGTAATATCATAATGATTAAAATTAATTGAATAACCAAAATCAAAAACATAGTTTTGATTTTGGCAACCCGATTAAATTTAAGATAAATAAGCTCATATCACTGATATGTAAACCAATAGGCACATATCACCAAAGGTATAAGTATAAGTAGAAATGCTATAGTGATAGTATGAAGATTAGTGATAAAGAAATGCTAAACTTAACATATTAACTATATTAAAAAATATGATACAATCATTGGGCCAACACATGAAGCCTTTGGCTCCCTTGCAGTGTTACGCCGTAACGACATGGCTTGCAAGGTCGAGGCTTTACCCCTATCAGGGTACCTCATCGTGGTGTCGTGCCATTGTAACATAGAGAACACCTCCCCTTTGTAGTATTTTCTACCCCTCTTTAATTTTATCATACAGCATTAGGCTACCTGCCTATTTGCGGTGCTACGCCGCTGTGACTTGGCTAGCAAAGCCGAGGCATTACCCCTAACCGGGAACCTCATGGTAGAGTCATCCCACTGTAGCATGGAGTTACACTCCTTGTAGTGCTGTGCTACCATGCTTTCTGTAAAGCACACCAGGCATTCACTCTGCCTGAGAACTCATTAAGACGTTTAAGCCATCCTCACCACAGGATCCGTTTTCTGCAGAAAATCTACAGTAGACAACAGTGGTTGTAGGTCCGTAACCTCTCTATGCCACAGAGGACATGTACCCATTGTTCCTGATATTTTCTCAATTAATGGTCCTCCCTTGAACCAAAAGCTAGATGCCTAGTAGATTTCTCTTTAAACTAATAGCATAAAACTTTATGGTAGGATTGTAATAACATAATATCAGAATGCCTTTAAGCCTATTTTACTTGCTATGTCATCGACCAGCTGGCGCTTGAGGTCCTTGGTGAACGGATCTGCTAGGTTCTCCTGACTCCGAACATCAATCACTGCATTAACCACAGTCGCCTGGTTTTCGCAGTATATCGGTATCGCCGGTATTTACGCCCCAACCACTAGAAGATCATACATGAGCTCCCGAAGCCATTCTGCTTCCTCCGCTGAGGTATCAAGTGCAAAGAACTTAGATTCCATGGAGGACCGCGAGAGCATAGCCTGCTTCTTCGACTTCCACGATATAGCAACTCCACCCATTGGATAAATGAATCAACCTATGGACCTCTCGCTCTCCAATTATGAGCACCAGCTGGCATCACTGAAGCCTTCTACTACCGACGGATCTCCACTGTAGTACAGTGCATACGTCTGAGTCTTCTTGAGATATCTCATTAACCGTTTCACAGCTTTCTAGTGCTCAATGCCTGGGTTGCTCGTGAAACGACTCAGTATTCCCACGACGAAAGCTATATCAGGCCTTGTGGTAGTAGTAGCATATATCAAACTCCCGATGACGCTTGCATACTCCAGTTGCATGACGCTTTCCTTCGAATTAGGCTTCAGCTTCAGATCACACCTGTAAGGCGTATCGATCCCTGGAAGATCATGATACCCGTAGCGTGTGATCATCTTCTCAATATAATGAGAATGTGACAGCGCCAGTCCAGTATCTGTCCGGATAATCTTGATGCCCAAGATCACATCAGCTTCCCCCAAATCCTTCATACGGAACTTGCTCGAGATAAACTTCTTTGTCTCCGTGACACAACCCATATCCGTACCTAGGATCAGTATGTTGTCCACGTACAGACAAACGATTACACCTCTTCCATCAGCAAACTTTGTGTAAGCACACTTGTCCGTCTCGCTGACCCTGTAACCATTTGACCTTATAACCTTGTAAAATTCTCATGCCACATCTTGGGAGCCTGTTTAAGACCGTACAAGGATTTTACCAACTTACAGACTTTGTCTTCAAAATCCTTGACGACAAATCCCTCTGGCTGTTGCATGTAAATCTCTTCGGTTAGCTCGCTATTTAGGAAAGCCGTTTTCACATCCATCTGATGTATCACCATCTTATGTATTGCTGCGAGAGCAATTAATATTCTCATGGTGGTCATCCGGGCTACTAGAGCATACGTGTCAAAGTAGTCGATCCCCTGCTTCTGAGAAAACTCCTTGGCTACCAGCCTAGCCTTGAACTTGTCAATAGTTCCATTTGCTTTCATCTTCTTCTTGAAGATCCATTTGCATCCGATGGATTTTGTTCCTTCAGGAAGATCAACCAACACCCAAGTATTATTTGAGGTGATGGAGTCAATTTCATTGTCTATCGCCTCCCTCCAGAAAATAGCGTCTTTGGTCTTCATCGCCTCATTATAGGTAAGTGGATCTGCTTTCACATGATAGGTGAAAGTCATTTCTAAAGTCCTTTGGCCTCCTCACTCGCTTAGTTGACGGCTCAGCGAGTTTCGGTTCAACCGTTGTTTCAACAACAACATCTTCTTGGACTACATTCTCATTGAAAACTTTAGTTTCCTGCGCACACTCATTGTTCTCCGGAACATCTGCAAGAACAATGGTCTTGTGCCTTGCAAATTTGTCTCCAAAATATTCTACGTCGCGAGATTCGATGATATAATTTGATTTAATATCAAGAAATCTTCGAGCATCACTCTTCTCGGTATAACCTAAGAAGATTGTATTCGTAGTTCTTGTCCCGAGCTTCTGAATCTTCAAATCTAGAAGCTTCACATATGCCAGACACCCCCACACTCGAACGACATTCAAGTTAGGTCTGACCTTGAACCAGAGTTCATGAGGAGTAACGTCTGAAGTTGCATGAGGCACTCTATTTAGAATAAAAGTGGCTGTCAATGCAGCTTCTTCCCAGTAGCATTTTGAAAGACCCGCAGTCAACAACATTGAGTTAATCATTTCTGTCAACGTTATGTTCTTCCTCTCTGCTACTCCGTTTGATTGAGGAGAGTACGGAGCAGTGGTCTCGTTGACAATTTTATATTCTTTACAGAACGATGCGAATTCATGAGACCGATACTCTCGACCTCGATTACTTCTTATTCTTTTGAGTTGTTGTCTATTTTGCCATTCAGCCTCGGCCCTGAACTTTTTGAACTTCTCGAATGCTTCGTCTTTGGCCTTCAACAGGTAGACGAACGCATACTTTAAGAAGTCATTGATGAAGGTTATGAAATACTTCATCCCGGCCTTTGTAGAGAATTGTTTGAAGTCACAGATATCAGAGTGTACCAACTCCAGAAGATCTGTGCTTCGATTAACCCGAGGAAAGGGTTTCCTTGAGATCTTCATTTGAGCACAAACTTCACATTTCTCTACCTTACTCCCACATTTAGAGATAAGTCCTAGACTAGACATTCTGTTTATTCTTTTACAATGAACATGTCCTATTCTATTATGCCACAACTCAAGAGTATAAGCAGAATGAGTGATTGCATTAATAACATTAGACTGATTTACAAGCTAAATTTTGAATATTCCTTCAGTATAAAAACTTTCCCGAAGTATGTTCCCTTTATGGACATCACCATCTGGCCAGCATTGATGTCCATCCTTAGGCCTGCATTACAGAGTAGGCCTCCCGAGATCAGGTTCTTTGCGATAGCAGGTACATGCTTCACACCTTGAAGCGTCAGAGACTTTCCGAAAGTCAGCTTCAATACCACCGTCCCGATCCCTTGCACCTCAGCTTGTGCTTGGTTTACCACCATAACAACTTCAGAAGTTAGTATGTAGGTGGTGAACCACTCTTTGCTTGAGCAGACATGACAGGTGGCACCAGTGTCTATCCGCCAGTCAGAGTCAGCCCCCACAGCAGTGACCTGAGCAATCATTGCAACAACGTCAATAATCATAGAAACCTTGCTAGGCTCACCTTGTTCTGATTGTTTGGTCTTCGCTTTGTATTCACTCTTGAAGTGGCCCTTCTTGCCATACTTGAAACAAGGCATCTGGGACTTTGCCTTCTGATGCTTGAAGGAGGTCCCCTTCACTTTTAGATTATTGGGGTCCTTCTTCTTGCTGTGGAAAGCCGTCTGCTTTTCCTTTGATTTCCTGGTGTAAACTAAATTGGCGTTAGCCAGCTGTTTGGACAGAGCGTCCACCTTCAGTTGAGCCCTCATCTGGTCCTCAACATAAATTTCTTGAAGGAGATCTTCGAGACTGATCTCTAGTTTCTTCCTATGCATGTTTGCATAGAACTTGCTTCACCCAGCGGGGAGCTTCGAGACGATCCCTCCAACAACAAACTTATCGGAGAGGGGCATCGCCTCATCTTCCAACTTCTGTCGCAGCTTCAGAAACTCCTTTACCTGTGGCAGCATTGGCTTCTCGTCTTCAAAGAGCAACTTATGATATTTCTCAACGATAAATATCTTGCTCCTATTTTTGTCTTCTTCATAAAATTTTTCCAGAGACTCCCATATTCTCTGGCGATAGTCTTCTTTGAATATGATTCCGCTAGGGAGTCCTCCATAGCATTTAGGATTAAGAGCCTACAAATGCTATTCTTCCTTCTCCATTTGGCCTGATTTTTAGTAGCAGCAGTAATTACGGCTGCAGATCCGGTTTCTGGAACAGTAGGTTCTTCCTCAAAAAGAACATGATCAACTTGAGAAAGTTGAAGAGTAAGTGTAACCTTTCTCTTCCAGACTTGATAATGCTCTCCATCAAATTGTTCTAACTTGCAGAAGTTAGGATTGATGAGTGCAGCATGGAAGTTTTCAATCTTATGAAAATCAAGCTTTGAGATTGTTAGTCCTGGGATGTAATTTTTCGATAGAAAACTGAGAAATAAAACGATTGTAAAAACAACGTTTCGTAGCAACACTTCAAAGAAGGTGCACGACAAAGATCCTTGAAGGATTCTGGGTAACGAAAATCTAAAAAAGATTTCGTAACAGTAGCAAACGAATGTTGTACTTCTAAAAAGAAGATACAAACGAATTGTTAGCAGCAGCAGCGATTGTCTACTAACAGTTTCTAATTAGATCAGAACTGTTCTCGTTCAGAACGAGTTGAAGTGGATGACAGGCGGTGAAGCAAATGGAAGGATAGAACGGCCTGCTGGGGTGAATAATCACCGGCGCTCAAAGCTTGATTCGCCCCACACGAATAGCTTCCAGGAACCAGCAAGTTCGACGGAGAACTTCGGAACACTCCGCTCTTCTGACTCATCGGATGGCGCGCGGACTCTGCTCTCAAAGGACCTCTCTTCTCTGCTTTGAACTTAGAGAATTTCGTAAGGAGAATTCTGATATTTGTGTTCTTTTTCCTGAGAGAGAAGAGAGGGACTTTATATAGGTGCGTCCAGTAACTGCTCGGTATACAGAACGTTCAAGACGTGGAAAAAACTGCTCCGAATGTTCAGCAGCCGCTCAAATCATGCACAGATAAAATGCCACATTACGCCTCATGAGCCTGAGTCCGAGTCCGAGTCGCTAAGGGGCTTAGATCCAAAGGAAATTAACTTCCAAGAGCAAAAAGCATTAAGCTTTACCATGGAGTCTTTATCCTTACCTCCTAGTAAAACCACCCCACATGGTTCCCTCCTTAGGGTCACCACCCCATGTGCACATCTCTACAACATACCAAGTATATATAGAGATACTACTTAGGGGTGAGCATTAATCGATTTTGACCCGAAAACCGAACCGAACCGAATAAGCTATTCGGATCAGGTCAAAACCAATAAAGTTCGGTTTCGGTTTTAGAAACCCATTAATCCAATTTTTGGGTTCGGTTTCGGTTAACGGGTTCGGGTTCGGTTTAAAACCGAATAAGGGTGTGCAATTACGAAAGTACCCTCACCTAATCTCTACCCTAACTATAAAATATTCTTTTCGAACGTTTTTTCTCTCTCTCTCTCTCTCAACTCATTTCTCATCAACTCTCTCTCTCTCTCTCTCTCTCTCTCTCATTTCTATCGCCGCCTCCATTCATTTCTCATCCGGAGAGAGAAAAACCCTAGATCTGACTCTCTCCTCTCTGATTCACTCTGTCGGTCCCCGGCGACTCCCCGCCTCTCTTCTCAGCCTCTTCACCGCCTCCATTCCTCTGTGAGTGCTCTACTCATTTGGAGAGGAAAAAGAAAACCTAGATCTGAACTCTGAAGTTCGCCTCCATTTCTCACTCACCCTCCTCTGAGACTCTGAATCACTCCAGATCTGAAGTCTAACTAGCTTGTAAGTATTTTTAATTTTTTCCTTTTAATTTTTGTTATATTTTTCTAATTATGTTAAAATATTGAACACTAACTGGCTACTGTTGTTATTTTTATTTTTTTTTGCAGTAAGTTCAGAAAAATGAGGGAGGGAGAGATTTGGATCTAGCAAAATTTTTATCGGAGCTTTTACATCCGGATTTGAAGTCTCTGGTAATGATTTTTAGTACTGGAGCTTGAAGATTTGAAGTCTCCGTTAACAAATTTGTACTGTCATATAATTTTTTAATGTCATGTAATTTTTAGTACTGGAGCTTTTACTGTCATGGAAATTTTAGTACTGTCTACCGAGTTTCCGTTTTATACTGTCATGTAATTTGTTAGTAGTAGTTTGTTAGTTAATTTTATACTGTTAAAATGTTAGATTGTTAACACATTAACATACTACAAAATTTGTACTGTCACGGAAATTTATACATATACAACACGTAACATATTACAAATTTGTATGTCACCCATTAGACTTATATGCTGTTATGCAAATTTCATGTAACATATTACAAATTTTATACTGTCATGTTAATTTTATACTGTCTGAGTGTCTGTCATATAATTTTTTAATGTTAAAATTTTATACTATCATGTAATTTTTATGTCATTTTTAACTAATTACCATATTACAAATTTATATGTCACTCATTAGACTATCATTGGCTCACTGCAATGTGGATGTGCACTATAGTCTACACTGTCCAGTATACAGAATCTGGACATTTTGTTTATGTTTCAGATTCATTATGTTGGTTGGAGTCGATGGACTGTAATATGCTATGTGTGCACTATACAATGCACTACAGACCTCATTTTTGATGTTTAATACTGCACATTATATGTAGCCCTTTACCCCATGTTATAACTGCACTTTATAAGTAGCCCATGCTATTTCTGAACTATAGTTTTAGACTTTTAGTAGTTTTTGTGTATTGTAGTCACTTTTTTTTCATTATAAGTTTACTAACAAATATGTGAAGAAATTTGTGATGATGATATGACATTAGTAAGTAGTGAACAGATACTACGATGCATCTATTTATGACTAATTGCCAATCTGAACTTTCATATTTCAAATCCACTTGTTTATCTATGCAGATGATTCATCATGATAATATGATTTTGTTTGTTTGAAAAAGTTGGATTTTTGTTGGTGCTAGAGGTGACTCAGTTGAACACTAATTGGTTCATCATAAACCGGTTTCGATTATCGGTTTCGGGTTCTGTTATGGGCTGCAACTTGCAACTTGCTTGCTTTCCTGTGATAATTCATGGTTACTTCCTGTGATAATTCAGGTATCTTGATTTTGCATTGCTTCTAGTTATTCTCTATACTACAATGCATCTGAATTAACAAATCTGAAGAGAGGACAATGATGAGATGGCATTATTTAGTAGTGGACAGATACTACATTGCATCTGTTGATGCACAATATGCCTATCTGAGCCTTCAAAGACTTCAAACCCTAGTTTCTCTTGTTCCAGCTTAATGTGAATTGGACAATGATGAGATGGCATTAACGTGGAACAATGGAAGCTTCAAATTATGTTCGTGTTGTAGGCTTCTAGCTCAGGTTATTTCTAAACTTCCAATTTTCTATATCTTTTGCTTTACAGTAATATATTGTGGCCTAAATTATGTGAATTGGACAATGTTAATCTCCATGTCCATATTGCGGCATTATTTATGATTAATTTCTCTTGAGCAGCTGTCAACTAACAAGTTGATAATTTCATTCCCAAATGATAAAGCGAGCTCTCTTGAGGTTTATACTTTATGCAACTTGGTCCTCCTTGGCTCCTTGAATTGATCTGGGCTAATGTTGTTTATATAATTATATTGCCAATTGACTGGACTTTGGATTGGATATCCTTTGATACTCCAGTCACTGTGATCTGGGCTAATATTGTTTATATTGTCAATTTATTTGGTGTCACGACCCGCACCCACTGTGAGGGTACGAGTATGTAACAGCGCCCAGCCTACGCCGCAGTGTCGACGGTAGAACGCTGTCCTAGGTCAATCATCTAACAATATAAGGTACCTGTACAGTATATATACTCCGAATGGAGGTGACATAGCAGAATACAGTTTCAATCACATCTAAGGTGGAATACGATAAAAAGATAGATAGATAAAACTGAAATCTACAAAGAGATACAAGTAGATAGAAGTCTAAGTGTCTAAGATATCACAAATCCAGAAAATGTCCCAAATCTCAAATACAGTAATCCAGAGAGTGCAAATAAGTACAACTAAAAAATAAAATAAGAAAAACTCTAGCTATCTACTACAACCTCTACTGTGTCTCCTCTAGGCTAGAAGGTAACCTCCAAGCTATCTGTAAAATTTATCAACAGGTCCAGTCAGGACGGGAGCGAGCACAATATATCTCACACAGATTAACAGGTTAGAGAATATAAACATGTAAGAGAATACGATACATGAAACTAAAAGAAAGTACATGATGTAAACAGAGAGAGAACTGTAATAGAAATATCTACTATAAGTAGAGAGCTACCAGTGACTAGTGATTTAGAGTACAAAGTCGACATGTGAACGGCTTGATTTACACATGACTATACTAAAGAGGCGTACATGGCTATACTACTTTGGAATTGTTCACATGACTATTTATACTCCCCCATACCCCAATCAATACACAAGGATCCAGACAAGTTATGTTACGTACATGGTTTTCACATGAAGCCCATAAATGGGTGCACATGAAGTATACATGAGAGCTCATAAATGAGTGCACATGAAGTTCACATGGGGGCCCATAAATGGGTGCACATGAAATTCACATGAAGGCTCATAAATGAGTGCACATGAAATATAGGTTATACATGAGATACATGGGAAACATGACCGAACATGAGAGCACATGAGCATCCATGAACGAGTATGAAGCACATGAGAAACATGAATAACATGAGAGCGAGGAATACATGATGTACATGAAACACATGACATGATGTATCCGATGCTCCCGAGGGGGATAACATCTCAATGTAGGGATCCATATAGTACCAATCCGTGATAATATCGTGACAGCATCAAATAAGGTAAATTAGAGCAGGAATATAATTCTAAGCAAGTTATAAAATGATCAAAGAATGTACTCGTCTGATAACCTGAATAGCTGATAGGTATAGAGGTCCAAACTGAAGCCACAGAGTCCTATTAAGAGCAACACAGGTCAAGATGTATACGAGAGATGATAAATGAAATGTACAATGCATCCGCATGCTGTCTAGGTCAAACTAGACTAAAGTCAACACATGGTCAACTCTAGTTGACCACACTAGTCAAATTAGGTCAACTAGGTCAAGTCCTAGCCCAAACAAGTCTAACAAGTCTCACTAGGCCTAACCAAGCCTAGGCTAGCATTCACACAATCACAAGACAATGTGAACCATAACAATGCATAATATAAAATAGATAATATATATAAATACATACCTTCATACATACATGCATATCCACATTACATACATATTTTTTTTTTAACGAAAAGCAATATTATTGAAAGGAGAGCAGAACATGAATTACATACATATATATATATATATATATATATATATATATATATATATATATATATATATAGGCATATGTTACATCATTCATATTTACATAGTTACATAGATATATACATTCATGCACATTTACATATATACTTTTATACATTATATATGTTAACGTTCATTACAATGCATTATATTTTACTTATACCTTTGATTGATTCATTCATTCATATATGACATTCATTCATTCATATTACATACTTACATGCATCTATACATTATATATATTGTATACAACATGTAAAAATAGAAGAGGAAAAAAGGAGGAAAAACTGAAATGGAAAGGGAAGGGAAGGAAAATGTAAGAAAATGGGAAAACAGTGGACATATACATGCTTGCATCATATATTCTACATTACCATACATGCTATCATTATATATTGCATTATATTATTTATATATTATATATTCATATCTATCATTACATGTATACCTTGCATTCATATCTAGCATTCATTATATACTTTCATGCATACATTGTATATCATTCTTTCATTCATGCATTTATGCATTGCTTACATACATTATATTAATTGCATTCCTACATGCTTGCATTCAACCATATATATACATTAATGTAAAGAGGATATATATCATATATAAATCATTTCATTCATCTAACATATCATGTATTACATACTCTATATTCATTTAATATCCATACTACATAGGCTCATAGGTTACACAAAATGCGTATATCGTATAGTCACTCTTCTACTTAAAAACCAATACTGTACCAATTGGGCCTCTACTAAATTCTAGGATTAAAGTATGTTGTAGCCCTTCGTGTTAGCTTTCCGAAACTTCAAACGGATCGCATTTTCGTGTCCGGAAGCTTCCGAAATCGCGAAAATACCGTAACATGTTCGTCTTTCGTACATCTGACACTCAAATAATTTTACAGAAAGTTACAGAAAGAATTTGGCTTATTAAAATATATATTTGGAAAGCTAACTTCGATACGGTTCTTTTAAAAAAACGGAAGATAAATCGGAGTTCTAAGCTAAAAGTTATGACATTTCTAAGTTACTTTGGTTAATAAAAATGTGGATGAATATTATGACGAATTTGAGTTGTTATGGACAAAAGAACACATATAGGCCAAGATACTTGGATACAAACATAGGTATCCAAATGAAACTCATTCTAACCATCCTAACTAAGATCAATCCACGCTCTAACCATTCTAAAACTGAATTTAAATATCTATTTAAACTATTATCATACATACATACACATGGGGTGTCCTAATTTGGGATCTATCAAGTAGGACACAAGACACATATCTAAAATCCTCAAGAGAGCTCCAAATGGCCTCAAATTTGAATCTAAATGGGACACATGCATGAGGATGGATCCTACGGATTCAAAACTAATTTATATGCAAAGGAAATCGATTTAGAGGATGGGTTTTACCTATTGGGAGTGGAATCCCAATAAAATCCTTTAGGACACGGCTCCGATACGAAGATCCCTCAAAGTGGACACTCCTCCTTGCACTCCTCTTCCAATCCTTGGTAGCACCCTTCCCTTGGAGAAGGGAATGATTGAGGGAAGGTTTGGTGAAGGAATGATTTGATTTGGAGATCAAATCAATGGGAAGGCTCTCTAAAATTAGGGTAGAACAAAAGGAAAATAAAAGAGACAAGATTGTAATGAATGAAATGAATCATTCTCCCCTAAAGGTGGCTGCCATAAAGAGTCCATTAGGGCTAATGGAAAATGTCCTAATTGCCCCTCTCTAGTCTCATATGGTTAAGTCTAGACTAGGTTCAAGTTTTGGGTCAAAATGATCTAGTTTTGAGTCTCTAACTTAACCATTCTAACATGATAAAAATTAGTTTAATTAACTAACTTAAATGTTGGGTTTTATGGGCCATGCTTAACTTAATATTGGGTCCCATCTAGAGTTTAAGCTACCCGGGTCACAATACAAGTCGGAACGAGACGAAACTCAAACCCGACTAAGCAAATCCAATAAAAACAATATTAAAAATATAAAATTTTCCCAAAATATTAAAATATGAAAAATGACCAAAATCATAATACATCAATTTAAATATTATTAAAATAATCTAAAATTCACCAATTAATCAAAATCCTAAATAATTCAAAAGTCACAAAATGACCAAAATACCCTTAGCCTAAAAAGTTGTAAATAGTCATTCTAATCACATGGTTAGGTCCACATGGTCATGGTTAATCTTTAGGCTCAACAGTTCTAGGGTTCACTAGCTAACACATCAAAATTATAATTCACCAATTTTAAATAGTATTAAATTAATTAAAAATTTCCATAAATCATAAATCCTATTATTAAATAATAAACTTTTATAAAAGTTCAAAATTACCCTCTTTTTAGAAAAGTGGGTGTTACAAGTCTACCCTCCTTAGAAAATTTCGTCCTCGAAATTAAGATGGTCGTACTTTTTCTAGAGTCTCGTCCCCAACAATCAAAGTCTCAGAACTTACCTAAATCATACAATTTAAAAGAATGGCATACAGGGTCATGGCATATGGTGGTAGTGTAAGTCTCATCTAGGTATACTAGTTACACTAGAACAAAATAATCATAGGGTATCAAAACTTACAAGCAATCAGGGGTGTTAAACTGGAAAAGATACAGAAATAACAAATCATCAAGGCTTTAAGGCATAATCAAAATCAAAATTTAAAGCACAAATGTCGAGCATTAAAATTCAATCACAATATATATATATATATATAGAGAGAGAGAGTGTTAGAAGGGGAAAAGCTAGCATTATGTAAAGGTTATGTGGTTAGTGTGTATATGGGTGTATGTGGACATGTTCATAGGGTTAGATAGTAGACATGTGTGTGTGTGTGTGAAATATACATGAAAGTGTATAGGAGGATTTAGGTCTCAAAACAATAGCTATCAAGTTACACTATTCATGGCATATTGGTTAAACAGTCTACAAGGCACAAGCTATTTACTCATAACATGCATGGCTAACCATATATATATATGTATATCTATATGTATAGAGAGGTAGAGATTTAATTATGTATCTATATACATTATAACATGTATGCATAAACCATATATATATATATATATATATATACATATATATATATATATATATATATATATATATATATATATATATATATATATATATATAGTTTATGCATATATATATATATATATATATATATATATATATATATATATATATATATATATTTATATATATATATATATATATATATATATATATATATATATATATATATATATATATATATATATATATATATATATATATATAAAAATATATATATATATATATATATATATATATATATATAGATTTATGAACATATATATAGATTTATGAACATAACATGGAGATGAAGGGTTAGGTTTACATGGCAGTTGTGAACATTAGTGTAGAGTGTCAAGTGTACATGGGTTAAAACTTGAAATGAAGGGTTCAATCATTCAGCTTAGTTCAACATTACATATTAATCCGAAATTGAACTACACATTTGAAAGCAATGTAAAAATGTTAACATGTATTCAGTTTTCAGAATTTTGGAGAAATTCGAACATCAAAACCAATCCAACGTTTACCACAACCACAACCTAACATATAAGAGTATAAAACCTAACATTATATCCCTACATACAACAATGTATACGGCTCAAAACATTACATTTAAAAAAACTGCAAATTGACTAATCACTTATAATTCAGGCTTAAAGGGTTAATATGCACACAGTCTCAGATTTGACAAATTCAAACACAAAACTCAACCAATTTCTTTAAAACTTGAACCCTGTATATAACATACATGTGCAGTGATGTAAACAACGACTAATAACATGAATTTTATATTTAATTACGAATTTAATCTGGGAAAACAAAGAACTAGTCACTGATACTGTACTATATTAGAAATATTAGGATTTTGAGAAATTAACATCAAACATATTAATATGCATTTAGATAGGTTGGTAATCAAGTGTAGCATGCATACGTGTCAGGCAAGTATCTGTGTCCACTATATATATATATATTAAGGTAATACAAAAAATAATGGCAAGAAGGAAATAATGATAAAATCTGTTCTGCTTATCTATTTAAAAGAAGGAACCATTTTGAAACCAGAGCTATAATATCAAATCCAAGTTAAGGTCTAGCAAAATTATCGATTCATTGTATTAGGAAAAAAAATTATAACAAGAAGTTACACTAGATTTATAATAACAGCTAAGCGACTCCTACTCATACTCCTAAGTTATTTGATGATGGAATACAATTTATAACAACAGAATGGTACGATAGATATGATATGTTTAAAAACCTTCTCAAGATACAATCTGATAATCATATGCATCTGTCCAAAATCATATTACTCAGAGTCCTCGCCATGCCAGTAAGCAAGGCTGCGATAAACGATAGATTCCATAACTGGGGTATGCACCTCTATAATCATGTCGTCTGGAAATCTCGCTATGCCGACTAGTATAGCTGCGAGAAATTCCAAATCTCATAACCAAGATACGTACATCCGAAGTCAGGTCCCTATATTTCTGCCACGCCAGCTAATATGGCTGCGATAAACTACAGGTTCCATAATCAAGTAGACGTTTTACCATCCCTGTATTTCCGTCAACATATGTTATCAGAAAATATCGTAACTCAGGCCATAAAATTTATCTCGATAGGAAAATCAAAATCAACAACGATCCAACAAAATCAAATTCAATAATCAAGGAGTGAGAGCAACAAACAAGGGAAATGAGTTCAAATTGAAGTTTAAATAAGATTCTCAAGGGTCGTCCCAGGAATCTCTCAAGGAATCCTAACTGTGATTGAGTACCTTCAAAAAATCCTAATCCTACTACAGGCTGTAGTGATACTCTAGTTCGAATACCACTACATAAACTCGACCTGCATGGGCCACCACTAAAAATGTGTCACGATCCGCACCCACTGTGAGGGTACAAGTACGTAACAGCGCCCAGCCTACGCCGCAATGTCGACGGTAGAACGCTGTCCTAGGTCAATCATCTAACAATATAAGGTACCTGTACAGTATATACACTCCGAATGGAGGTGACATAGCAGAATACAGTTTCAATCACATCTAAGATAGAATACGATAAAAAGATAGATAAAACTGAAATCCACAAAGAGATACAAGTAGATAGAAGTCTAAGTGTCTAAGATATCACAAATCCAGAAAATGTCCCAAATCTCAAATACAGAAATCTAGAGAGTGCAAATAAGTACAACTAAAAAATAAAATAAGAAAAACTCTAGCTATCTACTCCAACCTCTACTGTGTCTCCTCTAGGCTAGAAGGTAACCTCCAAGCTATCTGTAAAATTTATCAACAGGTCCAGTCAGGACGGGAGCGAGCACAATACCTCTCACGCAGATCATAACAGGTTAGAGAATATAAACATGCAAGAGAGTACGATACATGAAACTGAAAGAAAGTACATGATGTAAACAGAGAGAGAACTGTAATAGAAATATCTACTATAAGTAGAGAGCTACCAGTGACTAGTGATTTAGAGTACAAAGTCGAAATATGAACGGCTTGATTTGCACATGACTATACTAAAGAGACGTACACGGCTATACTACTTTGGAATTGTTCACATGACTATTTATACTCCTCCATACCCCAATCAATACACAAGGATCCAGACAAGTTATGTTACGTACATGGTTTTCACATGAAGCCCATAAATGGGTGCACATGAAGTATACATGAGAGCTCATAAATGAGTGCACATGAAGTTCACATGGGGGCCCATAAATGGGTGCACATGAAATTCACATGAAGGCTCATAAATGATTGCACATAAAGTATAGGTTATACATGAGATACATGGGAAACATGACCGAACATGAGAGCACTTGAGAGTACACGAGCATGCATGAACGAGCATGAAACACATGAGAAACATGAATAACATGAGAGCGAGGAATACATGATGTACATGAAACACATGACATGATGTATCCGATGCTCCCGAGGGGGATAACATCTCAATGTAGGGATCCATATAGTACCAATCCGTGATAATATCGTGACAGCATCAAATAAGGTAAATTAGAGCAGGAATATAATTCTAAGCAAGTTATGAAATGATCAGAGAATGTACTCGCCTGATAACCTAAATAGCTGATAGGTATAGAGGTCCAAACTGAAGCCACAGAGTCCTATTTAGAGCAACACAGGTCAAGATGTATACGAGAGATGATAAATGAAATGTATAATGCATCTGCATGCTGTCTAGGTCAAACTAGACTAAAGTCAACACTTGGTCAACTCTAGTCGACCACACTAGTCAAATTAGGTCAACTAGGTCAAGTCCTAGCCCAAACAAGTCTAACAAGTCTCACTAGGCCTAACCAAGCCTAGGCTAGCATTCACACAATCACAAGACAATGTGAACCATAACAATGCATAATATAAAATAGATAATATATATATATATATATTTTTAGATAATATATATAAATACATACCTTCATACATACATGCATATCCACATTACATACATATATATATAGGCATATGTTACATCATTCATATTTACATAGTTACATAGATATATACATTCATGCACATTTACATATATACTTTTATACATTATATATGTTAACGTTCATTACAATGCATTATATTTTACTTATACCTTTGATTGATTGATTCATTCATATATGACATTCATTCATTCATATTACATACTTACATGCATCTATACATTATATATTGTATACAACATGTAAAAATAGAAGAGAAAAAAGGAGAAAAAACTGAAATGGAAAGGGAAGGGAAGGAAAATATAAGAAAATGGGAAAACAGTGGACATATACATGCTTGCATCATATATTCTACATTACCATACATGCTATCATTATATATTGCATTATTTTATTTATATATTATGCATTCATATCTATCATTACATGTATACCTTGCATTCATATCTAGCATTCATTATATACTTTCATGCATACATTATATATTATTCTTTCATTCATGCATTTATGCATTTCTTACATACATTATATTAATTGCATTCCTACATGCTTGCATTCAACCATATATATACATTAATGTAAAGAGGATATATATATTATATATATATATCATTTCATTCATCTAACATATCATGTATTACATACTCTATATTTATTTAATATCCATACTACATAGGCTCATAGGTTACACAAAATGCATATATCGTATAGTCACTCTTCTACTTAAAACCAATACTGTACTAATTGGGCCTCTACTAAATTCTAGGATTAAAGTATGTTGTAGCCCTTCGTGTTATCTTTCCGAAACTTCAAACGGATCGCATTTTCGTGTCCGAAAGCTCCCGAAATCATGAAAATACCGAAACACGTTCGTCTTTCGTACAGCTGACACTCAAATAATTCTACAGAAAGTTACAGAAAGAATTTGGCTTATTAAAATATATATTTGGAAAGCTAACTTCGATACAGTTTTTTTAAAAAAACGGAAGATAAATCGGAGTTCTAAGCTAAAAGTTATGACATTTCTAAGTTGCTTTGGTTAATAAAAACGTGGATGAATATTATGACGAATTTGAGTTGTTATGGACAAAAGAACACATATAGGCCAAGATACTTGGATACAAATATAGGTATCCAAATAAAATTCATTCTAACCATCCTAACTAAGATCAATCCACTCTCTAACCATTTTAAAACTGAATTTAAATATCTATTTAAACTATTATCATACATACATACACATGGGGTGTCCTAATTTGGGATCTATCAAGTAGGACACAAGACACATATCTAAAATCCTCAAGAGAGCTCCAAATGGTCTTAAATTTGAATCTAAATGGGACACATGCATGAGGATGGATCCTATGGATTCAAAACTAATTTATATGCAAAGAAAATCGATTTAGAGGATGGGTTCTACCTATTGGGAGTGGAATCCCAATAAAATCCTTTAGGACACGGCTCCGATACGAAGATCCCTCAAAGTGGACACTCCTTCTTGCACTCCTCTTCCAATCCTTGGTAGCACCCTTCTCTTGGAGAATGGGAATGATTGAGGGAAAGTTTGGTGAAGGAATGATTTGATTTGGAGATCAAATCAAAGGGAAGGCTCTCTAAAATTAGGGAAGAACAAAAGGAAAATAAAAGAGGCAAGATCGTAATGAATGAAATGAATCATTCTCCCCTAAAGGTGGCTGCCATAAAGAGTCCATTAGGGCTAATGGAAAATGTCCTAATTGCCCCTCTCTAGTCTCATATGGTTAAGTCTAGACTAGGTTCAAGTTTGGGGTCAAAATGATCTAGTTTTGAGTCTCTAACTTAACCATTCTAACATGATAAAAATTAGTTTAATTAACTAACTTAAATGTTGGGTTTTGTGGGCCATGCTTAACTTAATATTGGGTTCCATCTAGAGTTTAAGCTACCCGGGTCACAATACAAGTCGGAACGAGATGAAACTCAAACCCGACTAAACAAATCCAATAAAAACAATATTAAAAATATAAAATTTTCCCAAAATATTAAAATATGAAAAATGACCAAAATCATAATACATCAATTTAAATATTATTAAAATAATCTAAAATTCACCAATTAATCAAAATTCTAAATAATTCAAAAGTCATAAAATGACCAAAATATCCTTAGCCTAAAAAGTTGTAAATAGTCATTCTAATCACATGGTTAGGTCCCCATGGTCATGGTTAGTCTCTAGGCTCAAAAGTTCTAGGGTTCACTAGCTAACACATCAAAATTATAATTCACCAATTTTAAATAGTATTAAATTAATAAAAATTTCCATAAATCATAAATCCTATTATTAAATAATAAACTTTTACAAAAGTTCAAAATTACCCTCTTTTTAGAAAAGTGGGTGTTACATTTGGAGTATAGTGTGCTTGCTGAGTTGTATCCTCTGATTGAGCTTCTGATTGGTCCATATCCTCCTCTTTACACTGCTGCATTAAAAGAAGGAGGGTCTATTATGGATGTTAATTTTTACTTCTCTTTTTTTGTATGTTGTAAGCTGGAGATCTGTAATTGTAATATTAGATTCTTTACTTTTTTGTATGTTGTATGCTGGACAATTTATCCATATCTTCTATTGCATGTATGTTAATCTTTACTTTTTTTTATGTTCATTTGATTGTAACTGTAATTTTAAGCTGTAAACTGTAATTGTAAGCTGAAAAATTGTTGTAAGCTAGACAATTGTTGTATGCTGGAATTTGTATGTATTCTTGTAATTATTTGTTCATTTTCATTTGTTTATTTAGCACATAACATTTTGCACATAACATTTTGCCATTAAAATAGGGCCCAGCTGTTTAGCCCACGTAACATTTTGACATTAAAAGGGGGCCCAACTGTTAAGCCCAATGGATAATTGGCCCAACCGGTTAAACCGATTAAACCGGACCGAATTAATCGGTTCGATTTTGTTCGGTTTACCCTCAATTCGGTTCGGGTTCGGTTTAGGATATTTTTAATTCGGTTAATTCGGTTTTGCTATTTTCGGTTCGGTTTAAACCGATTAAACCGAATACTCACCCCTAATACTACTCATGGTGTTTTTTCAATGTGGGACTAAACTTCACTAGGCATGTGTTGAGAGCAAGCTCTTTTCACATGTTAAAGGAAAAGCTCCAACACAAATGAACTAATTAACGATTGAAAATTGATAGAGGGGAAGAGTTGTATACCGAGATGGAGACGGAAGAATCAGATCGACGATCTAACGGTTGGAACATCCAGAAAATACGCGCAAAGTTACTTCGGCGAAAGATAATTCTGAATTCAGAATCCCCGTGCATCACGATGGAACTCAGGTTTCGATTGCAATTCCGACATCTGAAGTGTCCAGGGAAGGGAGGAGACCCATCCAGCGGCACGGGGTAGCTCCGACAGGCAGGATACAGTTGGCAGCGTTCGACCGGTATAGGACTGCGGTCGCTGGTGCCGAAGGACGTCGGGCGGGCGTGGCCGCGCGCGCGACGCAGGGACGCGGTCAGCGGGTGTGCTCGTGGGGCAGAGCATGGCCTGGCACGGCCAGGGAGGGAGTCACGTGCGGGGTAACCGCGGGCTCGACAGCCAGTCGCATGGCCAGTCACGTCAGCTGTGGGCAATGGCGGTGGTGTTACTGTAAGGAGGAGGTTGAGGGAAATCATGGAGGTAGAAGAGAGGAAGTTGAACGTTGAGGAGGGAGAGATGTTGGAGGGAAGAGGCAGAACAGGGAGTGGCCTGTTCTCGCGCGTGTTAGGGGTATTCGAGTATGGGGTTGTCGGGTTAGCAGGTTTAAGGCATAGGCTAGTTGGCTATAGAGGTTTAAAGGACAGTGGCTAAATGGGTTTGGAGTTTAAGGATTCGCTATGTTGAAAGTTTGAGGTGGAGATTACATTCTACCCGACTAATAAAAATTTTGTCCTCGAAATTAAACTAAAACGCGATATTAATGAACAAAGAAATTAAATGTGGAAGACAAAGTTCAAGTACATCGAATCGTACCTTGATCCTCAAAAGATTGGGGGAACTAGTTACGAGTAGAATTCTGGTTGACGTTATATTCTAAGAACTAGGGTACACTATGTTCTACATGCTATCCAACTAGTAAGATTTCAATTAGCATGAAAACTGTTGTCATGATTTCACTTCTAAGGTCTCCGGGGAAGGTCTAATTCTAAGAAAAAAAATACATGATTTTAGGTATTTCTAACCCTAGTCAAAGATTCACAAGAGAAGCCTAGGTAATGTTATGCTTCTATAATAACTATATAGGGGGAATTATTATCAATCGAACATTACTCTTAATATTATAGGTCATTTACTTAACAAGACAGAAGGATGACTAGTTCGGATTTCAACTGAGACGAGGTGGAGCTTTTGATATCATTGCATATTTGTTGCCAAATTTGTCAGAGCCAGAGTTAGCAAGTTTCTTCAATCTTCGCATCGGATCGTCAACGAAGTAAAGAAGTCGATCACAGACTTAATTTCCATCGCTCCAACTCCCCATATTTGTGTACTTAGAATTATTGTATTTAGGATTTCCTTGTACTCTCTTTCTTTTCAAAAGTTTTAATACGAAAGTTTTTGTAACTTTTTGTAATGGAAACTCTCATTTTGACTGCATAGCTGCAAGCATCATCCGAGCTCAAACATCTCAGTACATCCGAGTCGCGGCACCTAAAAGACTAGGAGGGCATCAGTACGATGTGTACTCGTGAGCGGTATCTAACCGACACCACAAAACCAATACACTGAATAAAGTGAGTGAAAGCAACTTATGTGGTCTTTCTAATTTTGGCTTAGAATCAGTTACATGACATAACATACTTATGTCAATAACATAAATATGTCACACATCATAGTTGAACTTACCCATACTTACCATCATTCCTTCCTTGTTTAGTACAAAAATAGCATTCTCATAAAACATAAAGGTTCAATACTACGCTATCTTAATCCATAATATATAAAGATCGTGTCATAATACGTGTCCCTGCATAAGACACTCATTAGCCATCATAAAATATAATGTACTAAGTACTCAATCCGTATCCAGTACTAGGCCTGCAAGCATATGACGTTAGCATGCAGCCAAACTACATGAAGGTCACTGACACCACAAGCCATCCTGGACTCATGGTTAGACGACGATCCTTCCAATCTGGGTAGTTGGTCCGACTGGAGGTGTCAAATCACCCCGTGCTACAACACCTATGTTTCTCCTAGGCCGACATGATTCCAGTGCCCCAACAACCGTTCGAGGAATAAGCCCTTGTGCACAAGTTGTCCACGACCATACAACTATGTGAATAGATAGACTCTATACAAATGCATAGTATGAAACCGAAATAATCATAAAACATCTTTATCCAACGTTTACAATGAAACATACTTTTCTACATTTGCCATATACCTCGAGTCGTTACTCTAGTCAACTTTCTAATCCAGGGATTCCATACTTACGCAGTTTCCAGTACATGGATATTATCTCGACGACCCAACGGTTCCAAACATACCATACTTGTAACTCTGAAATACAATATGATAGCCATCCTGAAAAATAGCATCATTTCTACATTCCACATGATAACTCTACAACAGTGCTATATTCATATCCAAAACATAGTAATAAAATGTCTCCATGTGCTAACATACTACAAAGTGTAATGGTCCTCATCTAGCAGCAAGTTAATTAGTCCATGTGATAAGATAAAATAGTTCTACTTTACACGAGTCTATATCATCATATTAAAATTCCATCACTACCAAAATACACTCAATTAGCGACGGATATTTAGCGACGGAAGTTTTCCGTTGGTGTTAGCGATGGTTTCGTGGCCGCTCAGCGACTGATTACCGACTACACGCCTTTGCCATTTTTATTTTAATTTTAGGGGGAGGAAAGGTCGCACATCCGTCGCTAGACTGTCGGTGTTATAGCGACGGATCCCCTGACGTCACTACGTAGTCGATTATTTGGCAGAAATTGTGTAGAGAATTGGCGGGACATATCTTCGACTACGTAGCGACGGATATTCAGTCGGATAATCAATAATAGCGACTACTTGGCGACGGATTATGAGCAGTCGCTATTCCGTCGCTAAATTTACGTTCCAGACTTAAATAAAAAGGCGGAGGGAACTTTTAGCATTCCCCCCAAATTCAATCTCTCTCCTCTCTCTCTCTCTCTCTCTCTCTCTCGCACGGCTTCGGTGAACGGCGACGGCGTCCTCTCCTCTCTCTCTCCCGAAGGTAATCCCCTCTCCCTCTCTCTCTGTGTGTGTGTCGCGGTGTCGACGTAGGGGCAGCGGGGGCGGCGGGCTTGGGGACATTCGGGCTTGGGACGGGGGCGTCGGGGACTGGGCGGCAGGCTTGGGGCGGGGGCGTCGGGGGCTGGGCGGCTGGCTTGGGGCGGGGGCGTCGGGGCCTGGGCGGCTGGCTTGGGGCGGGGGCGTCGGGGGCTGGGCGGCGGGCTTGGGGCGGGGGCGTCGGGGGCTGGGCGGCGGGCTTGGGGCGGGGGCGTCGGGGCCTGGGCGGCGGGCTTGGGGTGGGGGCGTCGGGGGCTGGGCGGCGGGCTTGGGGCGGCGGGCTTTTGTCGGGGACGGCGGGGGGCTTTGCTTTTCAAATTCATCTGAGTTTATATATTGGCTAAATAATATGTTATCCATATTGGGTGTTATCCATTAGTTTGGTGGTGTTTGGATTAGTAAATGTGGATATAGAGTTTGGGTTCATGGTGTATATGTTCACTGTGTCAAGGATAGTGCGTGTAACACCCAGTTTTCCAAATGAGGATAATTTTGAAATTTCGTGTTTATAATTATTTTAATAATGATATTTAATTCATGATATGATTTTTGGTGATTTTAAATCATTTTAAAATTATTTAAATCAATGACTTGTGGTTTTGACGTTTTGCTAGTGAAACCCTAGAGACTGTTTGACCTAGTGCCTAACCATATGATTATGATATTTTAATGTCATTTTTGGCCTAAGGATATTTTTGCATTTCACCTCTTTGAATTATTTTGATATTATTTTATTATTTATGATATTGTTTTGGGGTTATTTGAGTCGGGTTCGAATTTCAACTCAATCCGACTTGAAACGGGGACCCGGGGGTAGTTTGACTCTAGTGGGACCCACACACTATTTAGGCATGGCCCACATGATATTAAATTTAGTCCACATGATAGAAATATTTTAGTTAGAGGTTAGACTAATTATTATGGATAAGGTTAGTGTGATTAGAGACTTTAGAATGACTAATTTAGCCCCAACCAATTAGCCCTTTTCTAATACTCATAGAATAGGTTAGTGGGGGCATTTTAGACCTTACCATAATAGGACCAATAGCCCCATATGGCCAGCCACTTTGGGAGAGGATAGGCTCAAGTTCATTTCATTATTCTCATCCACACTCTCTCTCTTGTTCTTCCCCAAATTCCTAGAGAGCAATCCCTAGCAATTTCTCCACCAAATCCTTCCATTTCGCCACCAAATCTTCTTCTTTCCTTCTCCATTCTAGCCAAGGAGGAAGCTACCCAAGTTTGGGAGGATTCGGAGCTCGTTCGTGTCCTTTTGGAATCTCTACGTGTCGGTGTCGCTCCGGAAAGGCTTTTCTTCGATTCGATCTACCGGGAGGTATAAATCCCTTCTCCTTCTCATTTCCTCATGCATATAGGTCTATTTTGAACCCATAGGAATGACCCCCATGGTTGTATCTCTATTTGTGTCCATTTCGTGTCCATTTGGAGGTCATAGGAGTGTCCTTTGTGTTGTGGTTGTGTCCATGTGGAAAAATCCTAAATTTGGACACACTATGTGTTATTGTTATGTATGAATGAATTATTACATGTTTAATATCATATTTTTGCATTGGAGATGTGTTCTATAGTGTCTCATATATATATATTAGTGTAGAGAGTGAGTTCTTGATATATTATGTTATATACTTGTGTTCTTTTGTCTCAAACTATCCAAATCCGTCATGATTTTTATCCACGTTTTTAATTTCAACCCTAACTTAGAAATGTCATAACTTCTAGCTCAAAGTTCGGTTTAATCTCTCGTTTTTTTTAAAAGAAGCGTATTGAAGTTAGCTTTCCAAAAACATGTATTAACAGGCCTAATTCTTTCTTTAACTTTCTGGAGAATTATTTGAGTGTCAGCTGTACGAAAGACAAACGTGTTCTCGGTGTTTTCGCGATTTCGGGAGTTTTCGGAAACGAAAACACGATCCGTTTGAAGTTTCGGAAAGCTAACACATAGATCTATAACATACTTTAATCCTAGATTTTAATTCATGCTGAGATGGTACAATATTGATTATTAGTAGGAGTTACTATTCGGCATATGTATTTTGTGCACCCTTGTGTGTAATATAATGTTCTATTTGATTTTAACCCATGTTAATGTATATACATTATGTAATTAAATAGATAATACAAGCATGAGTAAATGGTTAAATAAATGATGTATGAGGTGTAAGTATCCTATCTAATGTAAGCATGTATAAGTATGACTTGTAATGAATATGTAGGTTCCATAGTATGTAATGTATGGTGCATATAGTAGTGCAAGAGAATAAATGAATGATGAATGAATGCAAGCATGAATGTAATATAATAATAGATGTAATGTATGCAATATACAAGTTAATGAGATGTAATGTTCTATGTTAACACAAATCTTATATTACCTCATGTACCCCTTACACTATGTTGACACTATCACACTTGACACTTTGTTCACTTACACTTTGACACTCTTTGATATGTATACACTATGTATGCCCATTTAACCCTCACTTGCCCCTTTGCCATGTTCACATACACACACATAGCCTCTTAAATAAGTATTTATGAATATAATTAACTTAGCTATGTATGTATATTATATATATGTTAGCATATTGTGTTGTAATATATAAGTTTATATAACCATTTGAAATGCCATGATTATAGACCTAATATTGAATACCAATATATGCATGTGTATATATGTGTAGACATATATAGCTTAAAGTAATAGATTACCTAGTGTATATCCAATGTGAATTCTTGCCTGTTTGAGTATTGAATAATTGCATGCTATATAGAGTTGGGTGTATGTTGGCTTGTATAGCCTTGTATTGATGTGTGCTTGCTAGGATAGTCTTGGTTAGGCCTAGTAAGACTTGCTGGGTTAGGACATGACCTAGTTTGACCTAGTTTGACTAGTGCAGTTGACCAGAGTTGACCAAGGGTTGACTTTGGCCTAGTTTGACCTAGATTCATGTAGAATGCATTGTAGTGCTTTATATTACCCTTCTGGACATGTTGTGACTTGTGCTGTTCTAATTAGAAGCCAGACACCTCTCCTCGGACAGTATCTTTATCTTGGACATTCAGATATCAAGCGAGTACATTCTCTGATCATTTCATATCCTGTTAGAATTATTTTCCTACTTTAGATTACTATACTTGATGCTGTCACGTTGGTAACACGGATTAGTACTATATGGATCCTTTCTTGAGATGTTATCCCCTCAGGGAGCATCGTATACTACATGTTCTGTGCGTTTCACTTACATGGTGTATCACTATGCTTCACGGTTCTTCGATCACTTGTGACATGTACTCTCATGATCACAGAGTCTTCCCTGAATCACCTATTTATGGACATTCCCAGAATCACCCCATTGTGGGCATTCCCAGAATCACCTATTTATGGGCTATCCATGTATCACCCCTTGTGGGCCTTTGCATGGAATCATAACATAACCTGGTTGGATCCTTGTGTATTGATTGGGGGTACCGGGGAGTAGAAGTAAACATGTGAATAATATCCAAGTAGTGCAGTTCCCAGAATCACTCCATAGTATAGTTCCCAGAATCTCCTATGCCATTCACATGTTTATATTGTACTCTGACTCACTAGCCACTGTTAGCCCTCTACTTATAGTAGATATTTCTATTACAGTTCTCTTTCTCTGTTTACATACTGTATTTCCTTCAGATCCTGTATCTTACTTTACCGCATGATTATATTTTCTAACCTGCTATGATCTGTTGAGATGTACTGTGCTCGTGCCAGTCCTGACTGGACCCATTGATAAATTTTATAGATAGCCTGGAGGTTGCCTGCTAGCCTAGAGGAGACAGTAGAGGTTGCATAGATAGCTAGGATTTTTGCTTATAGTTTATTTTCAGTCATTTTGAGTTGTATTTATGGATTACTGTATTTGAGTTTTGAGATGTATTCTGAGTTTGTATCTTAGACACTTAGACTTCTATCTGTTGTATCTCTTTTCGATTTCATGTTTTATCTATCTTCCTTTATGCTCTACCTTAGATGTGATTGAGTTTACATTCTGCTATGTCACCCCCATTCGGGGAGTATAAACTGTTTAGTCTTATACTGTTAGATGCATTGAGACCTAGGACAGCGTTCTACCACCGACACTGCGGTGTAGGCTGGGCGTTGTTACATTCTCGTGCCCTAACTCTAGGGTGCGGGTCGTGACACGTTTTTAGTGGTGGCCCATGCAGGTCGAGATTCGCATTAGTACGATTTCGTAGTAGCGCAACGACTTAGTTGTACTACTACGAGCCTGCTATAGGATATATAAATTAAGGTGTTAGGATGAGAGGATACTCAATCACTGTTAGGATTCCTTGAGAGATTCCTGGGATGACCTTTGAGAATCTCATTTTGAATTCCGATTTAAACTCCTTTTTCTTGTTTTGATTCACCTTTTTCCTTGATTTGAATTTGATTTTGTGGATTCATTGTAGAACTTTGAATCCTGGTATTAGTTGATGATTTTGATAAAATTTTGTAGTTGTTGATTTAATTTTGTATTTAGATTAATATTTTTAAATCCAAGGTACTCAATCACACTTAGGATTCTTTGAGAGATTTCTGGGACGACCCCTGAGAAACTCATTTTGAACTTCAATTGGAATTCCTTTTCCTCTTGTTTGGATTCACCCTCATTTCTTGCTATTGAATTTAAGCTTGATGGGTTCCTCTCGTTTGAACCGATGAGAAGGAACATATCTTCATTATTCTTTCTCGCCATTATTCCCTTGCATTCTTATTTACCTCTTATCTTAAACTCTGTCTCATTACATTAATCACCCATATCTTGTCGTCCCTACCAGATGTACTTCGAAACCCTTGAATCTTCGTATCTTTTGAATGGGGAAGGCTAAGGAAGTGACGTAAATTATGTAGCTCAGAGAAGACGTAACTGGTTATTTTATGATGATCTAAAGGAAATCAAACGTGGAGTGTTCCGTATGGAAACTTGAGATAGAAATATGGTAAAGGTCTCGAATAGAATAAGGAGATGTATACTGCCAATCTGGAAACAATTACATTTAGAGAAATTTTGGGGTTATGAGATAGTTTATATGTGTATTCAAAACTAATGAGGATATCAGAGGTCAACCTAGTTTTGAGAACTTAAAAAATCTTGGTTATTGATTTTGGGGAAAACTTTTACTCTGAGGCTATGTAGAAGGTTAGTAATGGAAAAGGGAAATTAATTGTGTTTAATAAGGATATTAAACAAGATGTTGCGAGGAAATGACTAGGGATAGAGAGAGCACAAAGTTATGGAAGTTTAGAGATTGTTGTGAAATATTTTTAGGAGAATAATATTCAAGGGTGTATGTCGAAGAAAATACGGAAGTTGATTTTATGATGGAAGATAAGTTTTGTAAGGCCTAGAGATTTAAATTAAATAATACGAGGAGAACAATTTGAACAAGTTCAAGGAATTCGTAAACGGAATTTAGAGGTTTTGGGTCAAATTTAAGACAAGGTGAAAGAACTTGGAAATTTAAATAAATGGTTAATGTTGATTCCTAAATATGAGGGTTGTGCTTCAAGAGTGATGTTTGGAAATTGGGAATTGCCTACGGTAGTCATGGTAAGGGTTTAAGTAAAGGTTAAATTTTCATATAGAGACTGGTGAGGTAAAGATATGATTGGCAAGTTATGACCAGATGAACTTAAGAGTATCAGAAGTAGATGACTAACTCGATCTTCATTATTTTTGTGCATTAATTACCACCTCTTGAACTCCCACTTTCTAACTGAGATCCTTGACGTTCCTTATCGTGACTTTGATATTCGGAATGTAATACTAGCTGTTACCCTCCAACAAATCTTATATGCAAGACCTAGACGAGCTCACCTTCGTGTAGGTATATCATGTCCCACTAAAACCTGTCTTTTTGTACTCTATTTTCTTGGTATGATTTTCTAGTCAACTGGCTAAACTATAACCTCTACCATTATACTAAATTTCTTCTTATTTTAATTAGAAATCCAGCCTTGACTCAATTCTTTCGACCCGACATGTGATGGTGTTCTGCTTGTTTCCTTAGATGCTTAACCTTGTACCTTATCTGATTACTTGACCCGTTGGTTAAGAAACTTGGACTATGTAATTCCTTTCATCATTACCACCCTTATATCTTGTGCTGCTAAATTAGCCTTAGTTTTGCAAGCTTATCTATTTTCGAGCTTGGTCATGACATATTTTATTGGGTGGCCACCCACTAACATATTGTCTAATCAGAACCGGTACATGATGGTCTGATCAACCTATTGCACTTTGGTTCGTTTTTTCATGTATCAATCTACGAGAATGGAGACATAGTTAAACTTGACCCTAGAGTCTCATTCGCGACAGCCTTGACAATTCTCCTTGAAATCTTTTTATCGCCTATGAACCTCGTATTCGTACTCAGTCGAATTAAATTTAATCATGACCTGAACCTCCATCATTGGATGCTCGTGCTCATACTTTGATTTCATTGATTTTCCTTCTTGCCCAAATCTCGTTTTATCCCGAAATTGATCAACTTAGATCATGTCAAGACAAAAATCTATTTGTGATTTGTTGTGCCTAAATTTTCAATTTTTGCCATTTTATGGAATAGTAACCTTTTAATAATTTCTTAGTTGCTTGTTAATGACCAATTTTTATATAGGATGGTAGACAGCCCTACAACCTTGATGATTGTTGTTCTCTTACCTTCCTAATTAGGACACCCTAGATTGTTTGTGTGTTGATACCATAGTACTGTTTTGACCTAGAATGACCAGTGCACCTAGGTGAGACTTCCAACTGCTACGGTATGCCCTGACCTTGTATACTATTCCTTCAAATTGCATGATTTAGATAAATTTTTTAAGACCTTGATTGTTGGGAAATAGGGACGTCACCCCATTAGTATCAGTTGTAGATATATATATATAGGTTAGTCCTTGATGTGGGGATGTGTGTCTATAAACCTGTAGCTTATGAGATTTATGAGGGATTTATAGTATCAGCCTTGATAGGATGTACTAGTCTTTTGGTGAGTATAAATGTGTTATGAGAGATAGGGGCCTATATGTCTTAGTAATGCATCGTTCCTATGGTAATAGAATGTATTAATAGATGGTTAATAGGAAGATAATAGTTTGAGCATACATATAGCCTAAGATCAGTTCCTTTTCATCCTTAGTTAAGACCACTTTAAAATAGGTCCAGTCCCTTGGATATAGGTTCCAGTCCATATTTTATTGAAGTTCCATTACCGCCGTATAGCAGAGCAGTGTTGGAGGTATTCCTAGATTGACACTATTTACATGTCCGTTTATTATTCCAGTGTTAGGAAGTGTTACCTTAGATATTGGGTAGTTTAGAGGCTCTAGAAGGAGTACTATCGATCTTAAATTTCGAGGACGAAATTTTTCTACGGTGGGTAGAGTTGTAACACCCAGTTTTCCAAATGAGGGTAATTTTGAAATTTCGTGTTTATAATTATTTTAATAATGATATTTAATTTATGATATGATTTTTGGTGATTTTAAATCATTTTAAAATTATTTAAATCAATGACTTGTGGTTTTGACGTTTTGCTAGTGAAACCCTAGAGACTGTTTGACCTAGAGCCTAACCATATGATTATGATATTTTAATGTCATTTTTGGCCTAAGGATATTTTTGCATTTGACCTCTTTGAATTATTTTGACATTATTTTATTATTTATGATATTGTTTTGGGGTTATTTGAGTCGGGTTCGAATTTCAACTCAATCCGACTTGAAACGGGGACCCGGGGATAGTTTGACTCTAGTGGGACCCACACACTATTTAGGCATGGCCCACATGATATTAAATTTAGTCCACATGATAGAAATATTTTAGTTAGAGGTTAGACTAATTATTATGGATAAGGTTAGTGTGATTAGAGACTTTAGAATGACTAATTTAGCCCCAACCAATTAGCCCTTTCCTAATACTCATAGAATAGGTTAGTGGGGGCATTTTGGACCTTACCATAATAGGACAAATAGCCCCATATGGCCAGCCACTTTGGGAGAGGATAGGCTCAAGTTCATTTCATTATTCTCATCCACACTCTCTCTCTTGTTCTTCCCCAAATTCCTAGAGAGCAATCCCTAGCAATTTCTCCACCAAATCCTTCCATTTCGCCACCAAATCTTCTTCTTTCCTTCTCCATTCTAGCCAAGGAGGAAGCTACCCAAGTTTGGGAGGATTCGGAGCTCGTTCGTGTCCTTTTGGAATCTCTACGTGTTGGTGTCGCTCTGGGAAGGTTTTTCTTCGATTCGATCTACCGGGAGGTATAAATCCCTTCTTCTTTTCATTTTCTCATACATATAGGTCTATTTTGAACCCATAGGAATGACCCCCATGGTTGTATCTCCATTTGTGTTCATTTCGTGTCTATTTGGAGGTCATAGGAGTGTCCTTTGTGTTGTGGTTGTGTCCATGTGGGAAAATCCCAAATTTGGACACACTGTGTTGTTGTTATGTATGAATGAATTATTACATGTTTAATCTCATATTTTTGTATTGGAGATGTGTTCTATAGTGTCTCATATATATATATTAGTGTAGAGAGTGAGTTCTTGATATATTATGTTATATACTTGTGTTCTTTTGTCTCAAACTACCCAAATCCGTCATGATTTTTATCCACGTTTTTAATTTCAGCCCTAACTTAGAAATGTCATAACTTCTAGCTCAAAGCTCGGTTTAATCTCCCATTTTTTTTAAAAGAAGCGTATTGAAGTTAGCTTTCCAAAAACATGTATTAATAGGCCTAATTCTTTCTGTAACTTTCTGGAGAATTATTTGAGTGTCAGCTGTACGAAAGACAAATGCGTTCTCGGTGTTTTCGCGATTTCGGGAGTTTCCGGAAACGAAAACGTGATCCGTTTGAAGTTTCGGAAAGCTAACACATAGATCTATAACATATTTTAATCCTAGATTTTAATTCATGCTGAGATGGTACAGTATTGATTATTAGTAGGAGTTACTATTCGGCATATGCATTTTGTGCACCCTTGTGTGTAATATAATGTTCTATTTGATTTTAACCCATGTTAATGTATATACATTATGTAATTAAATAGAGAATGCAAGCATAAGTAAATGGTTAAATAAATGATGTATGAGGTGTAAGTATCCTATCTAATGTAAGCATGTATAAGTATGGCTTGTAATGAATATGTAGGTTCCATATAGTATGTAATGTATGGTGCATATAGTAGTGCAAGAGAATAAATGAATAATGAATGAATGCAAGCATGAATGTAATGTAATAATAGATGTAATGTATGCAATATACAAGTTAATGAGATGTAATGTTCTATGTTAACACAAATCCTATATTACCTCATGTACCCCTTACACTATGTTGACACTATCACACTTGACACTTTGTTCACTTACACTTTGACACTCTTTGATATGTATACACTATGTATGCCCATTTAACCCTCACTTGCCCCTTTGCCATGTTCACATACACACACATAGCCTCTTAAATAAGTATTTATGAATATAGTTAACTTAGCTATGTATGTATATTATATATATGTTAGCATATTGTGTTGTAATATATAAGTTTATATAACCATTTGAAATGCCATGATTATAGACCTAATGTTGAAACAATATATACATGTGTATATATGTGTAGACATATATAGCTTAAAGTAATAGATTACCTAGTGTATATCCAATGTGAATTCTTGCCTGTTTGAGTATTGAATAATTGCATGCTATATAGAGTTGGGTGTATGTTGGCTTGTATAGCCTTGTATTGATGTGTGCTTGCTAGGATAGTCTTGGTTAGACCTAGTAAGACTTGCTGGGTTAGGACATGACCTAGTTTGACCTAGTTTGACTAGTGCAGTTGACCAGAGTTGACCAAGGGTTGACTTTGGCCTAGTTTGACCTAGATTCATGTAGAATGCATTGTAGTGCTTTATATTACCCTTCTGGACATGTTGTGACTTGTGCTGTTCTAATTAGGAGCCAGACACCTCTCCTCGGACAGTATCTTTACCTTGGACATTCAGATATCAAGCGAGTACATTCTCTGATCATTTCATATCCTGTTAGAATTATTTTCCTGCTTTAGATTACTATACTTGATGCTGTCACGTTGGTAACACGGATTAGTACTATATGGATCCTTTCTTGAGATATTATCCCCTCAGGGAGCATCGTATACTACATGTTCTGTACGTTTCACTTACATGGTGTATCACTATGCTTCATGGTTCTTCGATCACTTGTGACATGTACTCTCATGATCACAGAGTCTTCCCAGAATCACCCATTTATGGGCATTCCCAGAATCACCCCATTGTGGGCATTCCCAGAATCATCCATTTATGGGCTATCCATGTATCACCCCTTGTGGGCCTTTGCATGGAATCATAACATAACCTGGTTGGATCCTTGTGTATTGATTGGGGGTACGGGGGAGTAGAAGTAAAAATGTGAATAATATCCAAGTAGTGCAGTTTCCAAAATCACTCCATAGTATAGTTCCCAGAATCTCCTATGCCATTCACATGTTTATATTGTACTCTGACTCACTAGCCACTGTTAGCTCTCTACTTATAGTAGATATTTCTTTTACAGTTCTCTTTCTCTGTTTACATACTGTATTTCCTTCAGATACTGTATCTTACTTTACTGCATGATTATATTTTCTAACCTGCTATGATCTGTTGAGATGTACTGTGCTCGCTCCAGTCCTGACTGGACCCGTTGATAAATTTTACAGATAGCCTGGAGGTTGCCTGTTAGCCTAGAGGAGACAGTAGAGGTTGCATAGATAGCTAGGGTTTTTGCTTATAGTTTATTTTCAGTCATCTTGAGTTGTATTTCTGGATTACTGTATTTGAGTTTTGAGATATATTCTGAGTTTGTATCTTAGACACTTAGACTTCTATCTGTTGTATCTCTTTTCGATTTCATGTTTTATCTATCTTCCTTTATGCTCTACCTCAGATGTGATTGAGTTTACATTCTGCTATGTCACCCCCATTCGGAGAGTATAAACTGTTTAGTCTTATACTGTTAGATGCATTGAGACCTAGGACAGCGTTCTACCGCCGACACTGCGGCGTAGGCTGGGCGTTGTTATGTTCTCGTGTCCTAACTCTAGGGTGCGGGTCGTGACAGTGCGAGTTCTTCATCTGCATAAGTCAATGTTTGGGTTCATGGTCTATACATCTAACTGTGATATACATATATATATGTATGTGTGCTTTAGAGAGTGAGGAATGAAAGACAGGCCTACCATGCCTATTAGCATGCAGGACGGCTTGGGGTGTAATGTGTGATTGTAGACATGGTAGGAATTATAGGTAATTAATGCTAGTGTGACTAGACTAAGGTAGTGCTTGCTAGATAATACGGACACTCTAGTATCCTAACCAAGTTAATTTTAGACTAGATATTTAGGATATAGCTCCCATATCCTAGAAGTAGACTCTTGCAATTTAGAAATAGATAGATTGACTCAGTTTGGTATCGGTATCGCACTATCGGTATCGGTATCGGTATCACACTATCGGTCAAGGTTCACAATATCGGTATCGGAATCGGTTTCGGACTATTCCTATGAGTATTGGTATCGGCGATATCGGTAGTATCGGCGGTATCATATCGGAGTATCGGACTTTGGTATCGGAAAACAAATAATTATTAATAAATTATTTACATTTAAAAATATATATTTTATACATTTAGGCATAATTTTAAGTATTTCAGTGTTATTTCATAGTAGTTTTGAAATTATATGAAATAGTAGTCACCCTTACCGATTGGTTTTGCCGAATTGACCGGAACAAAGACCCCCATAGTCGGTATCGGTCAATATTTGGTATCGATCGGTATCGGATCGGAACATGCCAAACCGTATCGGTATCGGCCGATACATTAAACCATGCTATCGGTATCGAACTATCGGTATCGGTATCGGTATCGCACTATCAGTATCGGTATCGAACTATCGGTATCGAACTATCGGTATCGGTATCGGTATCGAACTATTAGTAACAACTATATTTAGATTTCTCTTCTCGAGCTAGAATACTAGCGGATCCACCAGTTACATGATTATATACTAATTCTGTTTAGTTTGTCTTACTATACAGATTTTTACATCTAATCTGTGATGGATCGTTATTTCATTGATCGTACATGGATGTACGAACGACCACACGAGAGCAGAATAGGTGTGAGTGACGATTTTCAGGCAGGCGTGGAAGTGTTTCTTAAGTATGCCATGAGCAAAGCTCAGTTTATGGACGGTAACAAAATCAAGTGTCCATGTCGTAATTATCGCAATAGACGTTACGAAGAAGTGGTGAGTGTAAGAGATCATTTGACCCGTAAGGGTTTCGTACGTGATTACGGCCTGTGGTCATCGCAAGGTGAACTATATGCCGAAAGACAGCTTGCGAATGCTGCTACTTATGCTTTTGATGATAATGCTGCAGCGGATTTTGTCGTCGATGACGACGAATGCTCCGTTGATTATGGAGACGTGCAGAACCTTGCACGAGATATGGTGTACGACGCGGCAGGGCCTAATTTTGATCCGGAGGATCCTAATCTCGAGGCGAAGGAGTTCTATGATATGTTTCAGGATGCTGAAACTTCTTTATATCCTGGTTGTGATCCACATTCCGTACTGTCAGTGACGATGCGGTTGTTTAACATAAAGTCCGATTTAACTTGCCACAAACTTGCTATGATCGGATTACACAACTAATGAAGGAGGTGTTACCGAAGGAATCAAAAGAGCTTCCAAAAAACTTCTACAAGTCGAAGATGATGGTCCGACAACTGGGACTGGGGTACGACAAGATAGATTATTGTCGCAACGGATGCATGTTGTACTACAAGGAGAACGAGGATGTAGAAAGTTGCCGCTTCTGTAATGCGGATCGTTACAAGGAAGTCAGGGGAAAAGGAAAGTCAACTAGAAAACGATGTCCTTACAAGTATATGCATTACTTGTTGATCACGAAGCGCTTACAGGAGATGTATATGTCTCAGAATACAGCAGAACACATGACGTGGCACAACGAAGAACGCACAAAGGACGATGGAGAATTGTCACATCCTTCGGATGGAGAGGCGTAGAAATATTTCGATTTTCGCCATCCAGATTTTACTGCAGAGCCCAGAAATGTACGCATGGGGCTATGTTCTGATGGATTCACCCCTTTTGGGCAGTCGGGATCTCAATACTCCTGCTGGCCGGTCATTCTGACCCCTTACAATCTGCCACCATGGATGTGTATGAAGACTCCTTATATGTTCTTGACAGCTATCATACCGGGTCCCAAAAATCCGACGAAGAATATCGATATATATTTACAGCCGTTGGTGGATGAGCTAAAACAGCTGTGGGAGATCGGCGTCACGACGTATGATATTTCCAGGAAACAGAACTTTCAGATGAGAGCTTCACTGATGTGGACAATCAATGATTTTTCCGCATACGGTATGCTGTCGGGATGGAGTACTCACGGCACCCTGTCTTGTCCGATATGCATGCAAAATAGTAAGGCGTTCCGCCTTAAGCATGGAGGAAAAACTTTTTTCTTTGATTGTCATCGTCAATTTCTGCCCGCGAGTCATCCTTGGAGAAAGAACAAGGACGCATTCAGAGCTGGAAAATAAGAATTTTCTCTTCCGCCTGCCAGATTGTCGGGATACGATATTTGGGAAGATGTAAAGGATTTCTCCACTGTAATGGAAGATCCATCGAACAATCGTGTCGATGGGTTCGGACAAACCCATAACTGGACCAAACGGAGTATCTTCTGGGACTTGCCTTATTGGAAAGATAATCTTATAAGGCATAATCTTGATGTTATGCATATCGAAAAGAATGTGTTCGATAATGTCTTCAATACCGTCATGGATATTAAAGGAAAGACGAAGGACAATCCAAAAGCAAGACAAGACATTGCCGAGATATACAAGCGTCCTTATCTGAACTTGATACAAAGGGGAGCTGCTGGACAATTAAGTAAGCCGATAGCACAATACACATTGAGCAAGGAAGATAGATTAATAATCTGCAAGTGGGTATCTACTTTAAGATTTCCCGACGGCTATGTGTCGAATTTGTCTAGATGCGTTGACCTCAATGAACGCAAGCTAACGGGAATGAAGAGTCATGACTGCCACGTGTTTATGGAAATATTACTGCCCATTGCTTTGAAAGAGTTGTTGCCTTCTGCTGTATGGGTTCCGTTGGCCGAACTATCAATATTTTTTAGGGATATTTGTTCAACTAAGTTGACTGTGCAACACATGGTTGAACTTGAGGAGAAGATTATCTTAACAATTTGCAAGTTGGAGAAAATATTTCCTCTTGGATTCTTCGACAGCATAGAGCATCTACCGATTCATCTAGCATACGAAGCCCGTGTCGGTGCATTTGTTCATTATCGATGGATGTACCCATTTGAAAGGTACATAAATATCGATATAATTTAAGCTGAATTTCCATTTATTTTAAAATTCTTTCTTAATTCTCAAGATAATTTGTCTCTCTAGATACCTACACCATCTAAAGAAGAAAGTTGGCAACAAAGCTCATATAGAGGCTTCGATATGCGAAACATATCTTATCGAAGAGGTTTCAAACTTCTGCTCCATTTATTTCGATACTCATGTTAAAACAAATCGAAATAGACCTCAAAGGAATGACGAGGACGTTGAGGATGGAGGAAGATTCAATGTAAGGGACAAGCCTGTTGGGGCTAGTAAAAGACAGTGGTTGACAGACGACGAGTATGATGCCGCTCACCGATATGTCTTGTTAAACTGTGACATACAAGAAGTGAGAGATTTGGAGAAGTAAGTCAGTACACTTGTACTCGTTATAATCTCGAATTTGATGAAGTAAGTGACTACACTTATATATTCTTATTTTCTCTAATAGTGTATTTAGAGATGAAATCAAAATGAGGAGACCCGTATTACCGATGAGGGACTTCAAAGAGAGGTTGATTGTACATTTTCGTCATGGTTTCGCAAATACGTAAGTAACTGTGATTATAATTGAGATTATTAATATATAATCTGAAACATTTAAATTATAAATATTTGTTTACAGGTTTTATTGCCTAAAACAACACTCACTCATGAGATTGTTCGTTATCTGGCACTGGGACCGAAGAAGCAAATAAAGACTTTGCCAGGCTATATCGTTAATGGCTTCAGGTTTAAGTCAACTCAGAATGCTATAAATGTCGAATTTATCAATGACGGCATCAATACCAAGGATTCCGGTGTTTGCATAAGAGGCACCGTCTATGACGACGAGCCGGACTTTGACTATTATGGAGTGCTTCGGGATATTGTAGATTTACAATATACTGGCCCATATGATATGCATATTGTGATGTTCAAATGTGAGTGGTTCGATACGACACCAAATATCGGTTGGAGAATCGATAAACAATTTGGATTCGTCGATATAAATCATCGCAGGAGGTATAGAGGGTCCGATACATTTGCGATAGCAAATCAGGCTGTTCAAGTCTACTATACAAGCTACCCAAGGCGTCGTAGAGATCGATTTGACTGGTGGGCAGTATGTAAGATTAAATCTAGAAATACATTCAACGTTGGAGACCAAGCATACCAAGAGGACCAGATCGAAAAGTCCCAATACTTGGGACAACACTCAGATATAATGGATGTTGAAGATATTGTTGAGGAAAATAGAGGGGAGGAAGAGGTTGATACACAAGACTTAGCTGTCAACCAGGGGAGAAAGAGGTGTCTTGTCCCAAATTTTGAGGCAGAAGAAGAAGACGAAGAAGAAGAAGAAGAAGAAGAAGAAGAAGAAGAAGAAGAAGAAGAAGAAGAAGAATTTGATGGGGATAAGGATACAGATGAAATCGACGATGAAGATAAGGATGAGGATGAGGATGAGGATGAGGATGAGGAGGATGATGATGAAGACGAGGCCGAGGATGAGAACGAAGACGATGATTAGGTTAAATATTGTTGTATATTAAAAACACTTCCAATTATGTGAATTAAGTTTGACCTCATAAAAGCAATTACGTGAATTCATATTTTTTTCATTCGATTATTTACTTATTGCAGATGGCACTCCTAGTCTTTTTCGTCGCGGCGGCACTCGTCTCCCTACTGGTGGTATGTATATTTTAGTTTAGTTTTTTATATCCATTTACACTTTTATATTGTTAATTATGTTTATGTGTTCTATTTACAGGTCATGATGGCTGGCCGTGGTCGTGGTGCTGGTCGTGGTGGTGGTGGTGGTGCGGGTCGTGGTCGTACTGGTGCTGGTGGTCGTGGTCGCATTCAAAGTTCCCGGGATGTGACCCCATCGAGCGAGCCCGACCCGGAGAGTACCCCGGGCACAGACGCATCCCGCCCTCGATCGACCACTTCATCGAGGCATCAGTCTGGATCTGCTAGCGGATCCGATCCGCTATCGAAACCACCAGCAACGGATCCACCAGGGGATGCCCCAGTTACTGCACAGTGGGCCCCGGAGTACCCCCATACTCGGTTCCATCCGGTTACTGGGGAGTACATACGCGGACCCGCGGATCCTCCGACGGCACCAGAGAGGCCGAGAGGCGAGTTTCGACGAGAGCTATGGCCCGCGGGGACCTCGTAAGTAAATTTAAGTTAATTTATTAAATTTTTTTCATTTATTCAAGTTAATAATCCAGTCGTTTCTTCTTTGTAGGTTTTTTCCGTTTAATGTTGGCAGGGCCCTTGGAGAAATTATCAGGGCTAACTTCCACGGTCCCTACCTCAACTTTTCGTCGGTGCCCCCAAACGTGTAGTACGTCTGGCTCGACGAGTTGAGGGTATATATCTATATCTTTTGGTTAAGTCTATGTGATTCTTTAATCAACCATTTTTTAAATTACGTGATAATTGATTTTCTGTGTTAGACAACATACTGGTGGCCCCTCCATCGCGAGGAGGGGATCCGCAGGACCTACAGAAGCGCTTGCTCGAAGAAGATACGGGATATGATTCATGACCTAAAAATGGGGCATACGAGGCCGAATTGGATCCGGCAGGAGTATTATGAGGACCTCTTAGGCATGATGGATACCCCTGCGTACAAGAAGAAATCGGAGAAGGCGAAGGTGAACCGATCTGCCGCGGGCCTTCATACGGGGGGATCAAGGTCCCACGCAGCGACACTTGCAGATCTGGTGAGCAACCGTAAATTTATTTCACTATCGAATTAGGTATTATTAATTAAAGGAGTTAATTAGTTTCTACAAAAATTTCGTATGCAGGCCCAACGGGCGGTGAAGGAGGGAAGGGCGCCAGAATCGGTCACCATTCATGACGTGTTCCAGCATACGCACAAAAGACGGAAGGACGGGAGCTTCGTCGACGAGAGGGCCAAGGAGACTGATGTAAGTACTTATGTTTATGAGATTAACGTTAGAATTAAAAGTATTCGGACTATAACTTAGGTAAACTTAGGATTCACACTTAACTTAGTGAAACATAGGATTTAGATTACAACTTAGGTAAATCTTATAATATAAACACATTCATTTGATAGGCTGCGTATCGTGAGGCCCTTAGTCGGGCTCAGTTAACTGACATCGAGGATGTCGGTGAAACGACGTCCTTCCGGACGGCCTCTTCTTTGGCCGCTCGGAACGACTTGTTCGTAGATACCGTCGGCGGCTTTAAGAATGGGTTCCTGTACGGAGTCGGCTCCCTAGGGCCGTTGCATATGGCAACGCAGAGATTTCTACCGACACCGCCTCCTCCCGTGGTCCGGGCAGACGATGATGTTAGGTCGCAGCTTACGCAGCTGCACGAGGCGGTGTCGTCCTTGCGGGAGCAATTTGCCACGTACTTTCCGCCTGCGTCTGCTGCTGCCGGTCCGTCTGCTGCTGCTGGTACGTCTGCTGATGGTGCTCGTCCGTCTTCTACTGGTCCGTCGACTGCAGGTGTCGGTCCGTTTTCCGTGGGCCATCTTTCTTTTAACCCTGATGGCCCTGTTGTACCGCCTACGACTGTGACGACACTCCTGTATCTCATGTCTGCAGAGCAGCTACGTCGACTTCCGAGCAGTGTCTACGATGCCTTGCCTCCGTACCTTGTGGAGGAGTATATTCGTCGGTCGCATATGGGATTACCACCAACGGACAATCGACCTCCTCCTTCTTAAAATATTGTATTAAGAAAATTTGGATTATTTGTGAGAGCTTTGAACTAATTGTGCTATAATCGTCTTATAGCACCGGATATTATGTTACTCTTTAGGATAATTGATATTTATTTTCTATTAATTTGGTTTGGTCTGTGATTCTTAGATAATTGGTGTGCATTAAATTCGTATGTGCATATTTGGTCTATGTGATTCTTGGATAATTGGTGTGCATTATATATTTGGTTTGTGTGATTGTTGGATAATTGGTGTGCATTATATATTGGTTTGGTTTATGCATATATTTGTGAACAGGAAAAGTGCTACATTTTTTTTCCCAAAAAACTCAGTTAGCGACGGATAATCCCAGTTGCCGACGGTTTATCGACGGATTAGCAGTCGCTATCTGGAGTTTTTAAAGTGTTCCAGGTAGCGACGGATGATCGACGGATTATCCGTCGGCAAGGTTCTGGTGGTATAAACTTCGACGGAATAGCGACGGCCTATCCGTCGCCAGGGCGACTGATAATCAGCCGCTAAGCCGTCGCTCGATCTAGCGACTGCTTAGCGACGGACAATCCGTCGACATGGTTCTGGAAATGCATGACATTTCCAGAATCATGGCGACGGATAATCAGTCAGCAATCCGTCGCTGTGGCGACGAGGTCTCGACGGATTTGCGACTACACTTCCGTCGCCATGGTGCTGGAAATGCCAAGCATTTTCAGAACCTGATCGACGGATAGTCCGTCAGAACGCCGTCGCTAATCCGTCGTTAGTTACCGACGAATTCCGACGGATTAGCGACGGAACGATACGATCTGATACGCTGTTACGACGGGTTACCGACGAAATTTTACGTCGCTGTTGTCTACACTGTTTAGTACTTAATAGTTGAAATGGACGACAGTCCGTCGGAAATGCGTCGCTAATGCTTCGTATTGTGACGTCGACAATCCGTCGCTATTCCGTCATGTGACGACAACTTAGCGACGGACCGTTATTAGCGACGAGCTGATTGCCGACGGAAAAAAATCCGTCGGTTATCGGTCGCTAATAGTAATTACCGTCGGTTTAGCGACGGATGGGGCCGTCGCTAAAACGATAAATTTTGGTAGTGCATGTTCTATAGCAGCATGATACAGAAGTGAGATTATTCTCTTGTCTATCTTGGTTTGTCTCTTTTATTATTAGCACTCAAAGGTTAATAGCATAAGGAAAAACATACAAACATCGTTCAATTTCATTATTGTGCCAATAAAGGAGCGAATGTTCATCGAAACCACCTACCTGATGACGAAACGCAATATGTCTAAACGCAAGAAACTCTGCAGCAAGGTTCCAAACTTGCTAACTTGAACAACTCAAATTCCATCAGTTGAAATAACTCGGAAGCCAACACAATGCCTCTTCCTGAATCCAAAACCAAACAACTGCTCGAGCCAATAATCCATCTCAATGCACCAAGCGGAGTGGAACATTACAGTACCTGGGGGCACTGAGACCTATTCGACCTAGGAAAAAACATTGGTCGTGCTATGGTGGCACGAGGTATTGCGGGACATTCATTGAGATTAACTACCTACTTTGGAATAGAGCGTCGCAATACCCTTTCGATATGTCCTTTATGGTATAGTTTTCACCAACGACCATGTAGTCAGGATGCATGCTAACGAATGTCGTATGCAGGGACGGTAAGTATTATATCATGTATCTTATGCAGGGATGACACATCAACTGTTGGTAAACATTTAATGCATATGTTGTACATTTTGATGTTGTTTTTGATAATTTATTGCGAATATGAATTGTTAATTGACCATAGTCTATAATAGAAAAGATTACATAAAATAAATACTTGTCACATGAATATCTTGATTTGAGTTCCAGGAATATTATATTCCTAGAATTTTATTTATGGTACAAAACACATATATTATATATATCCGAAAATAAATTATACATACCCAGAAATATTATATTATGTATTTAAAAAATATAATATTATGTAACAAACTTGGTAATAAAAAATATCCAAAAAAAGAGAGGATGTCTTGGAATGAAATTAATGTTCCCGTAACAAACATCCCATAAGGAATATAATTTAGCTTTGTATATAAACACAGCGTATCACTCAATTGCTCTTTTAAATAAATACGAGATTTCTTTCTTCATCTGTTTCTTCAAGAGTTCTCAAAGGACGCCACTACAAGAATTTATATATATAGAGAGAGTTTGGTTGTTACAGATGTTATGTATTACTTAAAAAATTACACACAAATTATAGGTCAAAGTATCCAAGATGTGTATCTTTTTAAATTGTGTTGGGATAATAATATATTCATTATTATGACGACGACGACCATTATTTCCGTATAATCTTTGAGTTGCGTCTCAATTACTCAATATATAGTTCAACTTCTAGTAACTATAATAATAATAATAGTAATAATAACAATAATAAAATAGTAATATATGATGCATGGCAAGGGTGGTTGGTCTGCTCTGTGTTTTCTCCGCAATTCGTGCAGAGACGGTCCAGCGGAGAAGAAGGCGGGCCATGCCGCGAGCGCATCGATGTCAGAAAGGAGAAGAAGAAAGGGTCTGTTTCTCCGCTTGTTCCAGCGCAGAACCAGCTCAACTGTGCCCATCCCCAGCATACAAGCTGAAGGAGGAGGAGTAATAGTAGAAGTAGAGGAGATCAAAGCTCCTGCTCCTGTTGTCGATTTTGATTTCTCTGCTCTTTCTTCCATCAGTGTACCCAATCGGCACACAATGCCAGCGGATGGCAACAAGAAGGTGCGATCTTTTTTCTCTTCCGATGCTGTTTTGGGGAGCAAAGATTCGATTTTTGATTGGAAAGTTGACATCTTTCTGATGAAATACTGTTGAGTGACCGTTAGGAAAGATTTGATTTGAGAAGGTTTTATTGATGTATTTGTTAATTTGGGAATTTGGCTATGAGGACTTGCTGAGATTGACTGATCGAGTCATCTGATTGCTTTTCAATTTGATCACTTCACATTTTGGAAGTTTCACATATTTCTACTAGATGCCAAGAAAAAGAAGCAATCTTTATTTCTCTTCTGATGCTGTGGGGGTGGGGGTGGGTGGTGTTGGGAAAGAAACGCGGAAACCTTTCCCCAAACCGAAGAGTACCTGCGAGAGGACCGAGCAATACAACGCACGAACCCAAAAACAAACACACAAAACAATCCACGCAGACACAGAGAATTTTTGACGTGGAAAACCCTTGCGGGAAAAACCACGGGACGATCGAAGTCCAACCCTGAGAAGCCTCCACTAATGGAATAGAAGAACTACACCATCTACAAACTCCTCCCGATCCAAATCGGATCCCCACAACACTCAGAGATAAGAACAATGATTACAAGGCTACGAAGAGCGAGAACGACGAGTAGAGATTACCCGAACACGATCTCCTTCAAATGGCGACCTTCAATCCTCCGTCTTCTTCTCCGAAGTTGTAATGGCACTCTTGCCTCCTTCTCTCTCAAACTTGTGTTGTCCAATGCGTTAATGAATTAGGGTTGAGAAAACTCAATTTATCTCCCTAATCCCGCAACCAACCTGGACCGTTGGATTAGATCCAATGATGAAAACTCATCCTAAAATCCGCTTCAGCCTCCGACGACACAGAGTTCGGCCAGAACTCTGTGTCGAGCAAACAGAACCTCACGCCAACATTCTGGAAGAGCCAGACCGAGTTCGGCCAGAACTCGGCCTGGGACCGAGTTCGGGCCGAACTCGGATCCCCTGCTTCCAGCAGCTCCAACAGCAACAGCAGCAACTTCGTCGCCTACTTCCCGAGCTTCTCCGACATCGGACGGCGCTCGTCGCACTCCGGGGCCTTCTCCACATAGGTTGGGAACCCCACCCACTCCAACAAATCTCCCCCTTCACAACTATGGGGAGGATGTCGTCATCCCGACGACCTGCCTGCAGTACTCAAACTTCCCCCTTGGTAGAATCTTCGTGAACATATCAGCTCCGTTGTCATCTGTATGCACCTTCTCAAGCTCCGCGTCCTTCTTCTCAACCACATCCCGTATCCAATGATACCGAGTCTCGATGTGCTTGGACCGGCTATGAAACGTCTGATTCTTCACAAGGTGGATCGCACTCTGACTGTCGCAAAGCAAAGTATACTGCTCTTGCTTCAGTTCAATTTCCTGCAACAGCTTCTTCATCCACAACAGCTCCTTGCAAGCCTCCGTCGCCGCAATGTATTCCGCCTCCGTCGTCGACAAGGCAACACACTTCTGCAACCGCGACTGCCACGACACTGCTCCTCCTGCAAACATCATCACGTAGCCCGAAGTCGATCGCCTCGTGTCTACATCTCCAGCCATATCAGCGTCGGTATACCCAACCAGCTTCGGCTCGTCACCACCAAAGGAAAGTCTCCAACCAGCAGTGCCCTGAAGATAACGTAGAATCCACTTGACCGCACTCCAATGTACCCTTCCAGGATTTGAAAGATACCTGCTAACCGTACCAACTGCATGAGCAATATCTGGCCTCGTACACACCATAGCATACATCAGGCTTCCCACAGCTGAGGCATATGGAACCCGCTCCATATCTTCCTTTTCGTCCTCGGTAGATGGACACTGTTCCTCAGTGAGCTTAAAGTGAGCCGCGAGGGGGGAACTCACTTTCTTCGACCCGTCCATCCCGAAACGCTGAAGTACCCGGTGAATGTACTTCTTTTGGGACAAGTGTAGCAGCTTGGACTCTCTCTCGGCTGATCTCCATCCCAAGAATAGTCTTCGCTGCGCCCAAATCCTTCATAGAGAAGGCCGCACCCAGTTGGCGCTTCAACTCCGCTATCCTAGTGGTATTCCGACCCACTAATAGCATATCATCTACATAGAGCAATAAAATGATGAAATCATCCTTGGCAAAATACCTCACAAATGCACAATGATCCGACGTCGTCCGTGCATAACCATGCTCCCCCATAAACGACTCAAACTTCCTGTACCACTGCCTCGGAGCCTGCTTCAGACCATACAAGCTCTTCCTCAACCGGCAGACCAAATGTGACTTACCCTTCTCACAGAATCCCTCCGGCTGCTCCATGTATAACTCCTCCTCAAGATCACCGTGGAGGAATGCCGTCTTCACGTCCATCTGCTCGACCTCCAAGTCGAAACTGGCTGCTAATGCTAGCACCACCCGGATAGACGAATGCTTGACGACAGGCGAAAAGATCTCATCATAATCCACGCCTTTCCGCTGACCGTAGCCCTTGACTACCAGCCTCGCTTTGTATCGAGGGCGAGTAGCATCTTCCGTCTGCTTCACTCTGAACACCCATCGATTCTTCAAAGCCTTCTTGCCCTTTGGCAACCGCACCAGATCATAAGTGGAATTGGTGTGCAAGGAACTCATCTCCTCCTGCATAGCCACCATCCACTCTTGCCTGTGTTCGTCTTCCATAGCCTCTGCGAAACTTTCGGGCTCTCCCCCGTCAGTCAATAGCACATACTCATCCGGTGAGTATCTCGTAGATGGTCGACGATCCCTGTCACTCCTTCTCAGTGGAGCCACTGGTGCTGGCTGTATACCGACAGCCTCCGCCCCTTCAGGAACTACCTCTCCGGCATGCTCATCCTCCTGAGGGACACCCTGACCACCATCAGCAGGCTGATGATCAAGGTTGGGAGCAACTCCATATACCGGCTCCCCCGTAACTGGATCCTCTGCGATGTCCTCTGGAAACTGCTCGAAGCGAAATGACTCTAACTCAGGCAATTCCTCAGCCTCAGAAGGCGTCTCGGAATCCTGAGTGTTGGTCATGGTCTGATCCTCGACGAACACCACGTCCCTGCTTCTGTAGAGCTTTCCTTCCACTGGGTCGTAGAGTCTATAACCAAACTCATCCCGACCATAGCCGACAAAGACGCATCACCTCGTCTTCGGCTCAAGTTTGGTCCTCTCGTCCTTCGGTACATGCACGAAGGCCTTACAACCAAACGCCCGCAGGTAATTGTATGACGGCTCTTTGCCGTACCATACTTTATCAGGCACATCACCCTGCAAAGGAGCACTAGGAGACAAATTAATAATATAAGCAGCTGTGAAAAGAGCCTCACCCCAATAACTGCCCGGCAAGTTTGCTTCTGACAGCAAACACCGCACCCTCTCCATCAGTGTCCTGTTCATGCGCTCCGCTACACTATTGAGCTGAGGTGTCTTTGGCGGAGTCTTCTGGTGTCGCCCTTGCTCTCTGCAATACGCATCAAAGGGACCAATGTATTCGCCGCCATTGTCGGACCGAACACACAACAACTTCTTGCCCGTCTCCCTTTCAACAGAGGCCTGAAACTCCTTGAAAGTAGGCAGCACCTGATCCTTGGTCTTTAAGGCATAGACCCAAACCTTCCTGGAACAGTCATCAATAAAAGTCACAAAGTAAGAAGCACCACCAAGAGATTTTACCTTCATAGGACCGCAGACATCCGAGTGAATCAACTCGAGCAACGCCGGCTTCCTCGAACTTGGGTGACTTTGGAAAGACACCCTATTTTGCTTCCCAGCTAAACAGTGCGTGCACTTCTCCAACTTTGTAGACTTGAGCCCCAGAATCACCTTCCTGTTCACCAAGTAGCTCATCCCCTTCTCGCTGATATGGCCGAGCCGCCTGTGCCACAACTCGGTAGACGCATCACTGACTGCGTTCACCTCCTGTGTCCCCTCTGCGCTCCCCTCCATATAGTAGAGACCGGACTTCTTGCTTCCTCTGGCAATCACCATCGAACCTCTGGAAAGCTTCCACTGACTATTCCCGAAGAGACTGAAGAATCCCTCGTCATCCAACCTTCCAACCGACACCAGGTTGAAACGGATATCAGGGACATGACGAACATCCTTGAGAACAAGAACCGCACCCGTCTTCGTTCTCAAATGCACATCTCCAACGGCAACCGCCTTCAACACATCTCCGTTGCCCATCTTCAACACGCCACAGTCTCCTGTCGTGTAAGTGGCAAACAGTGCCCTATTGTGAGATACATGTGCTGAAGCTCCTGAGTCCACCAGCCAAGAATTGTCGTCGCAGGCGAGGTTAGTAATGACCTCATCACCTACGACGATCACATCGCCTCCATGCACCGAGGCCGCCGCTGTAGTGTTCTCTTCTTGCTTCCCCTTGTCGCCCTTCTTCTCTCTCTTCCAAGCGAAACAATTCCGCTTGATATGGCCCTTCTTACCGCAATGGTAACACTCTGAGTCCTCGTAACGACCCTTGGACTTCCCCCTGCTTTTGTCTCTGCCACCACCTGGACCCCTGCTTTTGCCCCTTCCGCGGCTCTCTGAAACAAGTGCCTCTGAGTGGTGGGATGTGGATGAAGTGCCCTGAGAACGTCTCCGCATCTCTTCATTCAACATCCCGCTCTTGGCAAACTCCAGACTGACCACGCCCTCTGGAGCAGAAGCGATCATAGATACTCGTACGGTCTCCCACGAGTCTGGCAATGTACACAGCAGCCACAGTCCCTGAACTTCGTCGTCGAACTTGACTCCCATAGAAGATAGCTGGTCAACCACGCCCTGAAAATCACTCAAGTGATCCGTAATAGATGCCCCATCTTTGTACTGCAGACCCATCATCGTCCGGATCAGGAACAACTTGTTTACCCCGGTCTTCTTCGCGTACAAAGATTCCAGCTTATCCCATAACGTCTTCGCGTGCTCAATATTGGCAACGTGGTTGTACACGTTCTCGTCAACGAACTGCCTGATGTATCCGCACACCTGTATATGCTCGAATTTTTAGTCCTCCTCGGATTTATCACTGGGCTTCTCGGATGCAAATACGGGTAGATGCAGCTTCTTGACAAATAGCAAATCTTTCATCTTGCTCCGCCAATAATGATAGTTGGTGCCGTTCAGGTTCACCATGCGCACCGGCTTCGCGTCCATCTCTCCTCTCTGGTTCCTCTGTCAACTCCTGACACCCTTTGAACCCAAAGCTCTGATACCACTATGTTGGAAAAGAAACGCGAAAACCTTTCCCCAAACCGGAGAGTACCTGCGAGAGGACCGAGCAATACAACGCACGAACCCAAAAACAAACACACAAAACAATCCACGCAGACACAGAGAATTTTTGACGTGGAAAACCCTTGCGGGAAAAACCACGGGACGATCGGAGTCCAACCCTGAGAAGCCTCCACTAATGGAATAGAAGAATTACACCCTCTACAAACTCCTCCCGATCCAAATCGGATCCCCACAACACTCAGAGATAAGAACAATGATTACAAGGCTACGAAGAGCGAGAACGACGAGTAGAGATTACCCGAACACAATCTCCTTCGAATGGCGACCTTCAATCCTCCGTCTTCTTCTCCGAAGTTGTAATGGCACTCTTGCCTCCTTCTCTCTCAAACTTGTGTTGTCCAATGCGTTAATGAATTAGGGTTGAGAAAACTCAATTTATCTCTCTAATCCCGCAACCAACCTGGACCGTTGGATTAGATCCAATGATGAAAACTCATCCTAAAATCCGCTTCAGCCCTCGACGACACAGAGTTCGGCCAGAACTCTGTGTCGAGCAAACAGAACCTCACGCCAACATTCTGGAAGAGCCAGACCGAGTTCGGCCAGAACTCTGCCTGGGACCGAGTTCGGGCCGAACTCGGATCCCCTGCTTCCAGCAGCTCCAGCAGCAACAGCAGCAACTTCGTCGCCTACTTCCCGAGCTTCTCCGACATCGGACGGCGCTCGTCGCACTCCGGGGCCTTTTCCACATAGGTTGGGAACCCCACCCACTCCAACAGGTGGGGGGGGGGGTAAGAGATTTGCGTTTGATTGGGAAGTTGGCATCTTTATGATGAAAAAACTGTTGTGTGAACGTTAAGTTGTGTTTCGGGCAAAAAAGAGCGTTGTGTTTTGGGGGCAAATTTTTTTTATTTTGACAAGTTTTTGTTCTTGTGGTTATTGACTTGGGATCCTGGGGTTTGGGCAAGGGCAAGGTAGTCAAAGGCGCAAGGCGCACTCGAGACACAAAAGTTGTATATTGCTCGAGGCGTAAGGCGCAGTTAAGACGCGCGTCCGAGCAAAGTAAGACGCAAATATTAAAAATAGTAAAAATACATAGATAAATAAATAAATTAGTAATGTAAGAAATAAAACCAAATAACATATTAAAACCAAGAAAAATATGTTAAAGCATAACCAAGTGAACTAGCAGAACAACAATAGCAATCAACATAACTAACAAGAGTTTGTATTATCCCTACCATACTTTTAGTAAATTTTAGTTTTTCCAGTTTAACTGTAACCAACTACTTGTATAAGGAAAGAATTATCTCCATGCTTCAAAGTTTTTTTCTACAAAAATATATATATAAGGCACGCTTAGATGCGCCTTTTCTTGGTTGCACCTTGCAGAAAGGCGCACTTAAGATGCTTTGAGTTCGTCTGGAGAAAAGCGCATTCCTAGTGAGGTGTGAGGCGCAGTTGCTGTGCCTTTCTGCAAGGCGCGTCCGAGGCGTGCCTTTGACTACCATAAGTTTGTAAATTTGGCAATGAGGACTTGCTGAGATTGGATGTGTTGGGAATTTGAGTGTTTGAGCATTTGGGTATTTTTTTCCGGTAGGGAAAATATTGGACTTTGACCTCTTTTGATGTTGTTGATTAGGGATTCTAGGTTTTGGGAAATTGTGTTGGTATATTTGGTATTAGAATAAGTGTATTGGTATATTTGGTATTAGAATAAGTATATTGGAATATCCTGTTGGTATGTTTGGTATGTCAGAATATACCACAGGATATTCCACAGAGGGTTTAATGTAATGAGGAGAATTGTAAGGCTATATATAGCCAAGAGACTATCAATAAAATCATAACAAATATTCAACATGGTATCAGAGCCACAAAAACCCTAGCCGCTGTCACATTTCCCAAACCCTAACCCTAGTCGTCACCGCCATCACCATCCATACCACTACAGCCACCGCCGCCACCAGCCGCTGCACGGCCGCACGCCGACCACCTCGCGCGCAAGCCGGCTGCTGCTCCGCGGGCACCTCCGTCGAGCACGCGGATGTTGCCGCTGCTGCTGCTCGCGACGGCCGCTGCTCGGAGACACCCGCCCGACGACGCCAACTCGCCTGTCAGTCGGCCCACCGGCCCCGTCACTATGAAGCTGCGGTTTCTGAAGTCTCCCACAGGATCGTTTCGGACGTTGAAGGCCTAGATCCGATAGGAGAGAAACATGATCGGATGTAGGAGAGGACGAAAAGCGTGAATCGTAGAACGAGTGTGAGGTGATCGAAGAAGAAGAGGATCAATAGAAGAGATCATCAAGAAGCTGGACCATACGGAGGTTGCAACGTTGATGAAGCTGATGAAACAGTCGGCTGGTGAGAGCGCGACACGAACATCGACAAAGTTGGAGCTTCCCTCCATCGATCTGAAGTTTGATGGACTAGCTACCTACCTGAGTTGGTCACGTGGGTGAGGAGAACCCTTGCAGGAAAGAACCTGGAGGGTTTCCTGTCATGAGAGAAGACAGAGCCGGACGAGGGCTCGGCAGGACGCGACTAGTGCAAGTCCACTCATATGGTGATCTACATTTGGTTTCTCAATTCTTTAGTCCAGTCGATCGCTGCCACTCATATGGTGTTTGGCTGCATGTGTTTTGTGAAGGACAACAGACCGTCAGTTGGAAAACTTGATCTTGGAGCAGTCAAGTGCATCTTCGTGGGCTACTCAGCGACTTAGAAGGAGTATGTGTGCTGGAGCCCAGTAGAGAAGAAGAAGTTTGTGAGCATGGATGTTCACTTCAGGGAGCATGAGCCATACTACCATCAGGAGGGAATCTCAAACAACTCACCTGATACTGCGAGTATGAGGGAGGGGGAGATTGGTGAAAGCTTGGTGACTGATTTAGGAGTATGGCATGGATGTGCGATTGAGGAGGAACATGAAAGTGAAGAGCAACAGGGGGAGGAGATGAGAGGTGTTAGGCCCACGGCTCAGAGGGAGATACTTACCTACAGCAGGAGAGGGAAGCAAACTATAGGACCAGTACCTACAGTGCCAGTACCAAGTCCCTTGCCTGCGTCCGTCATGACTCCTGAGACACCTACACCACCACCAGATTCCCCTTTAGGTAATATCATTCTTCCTACTCCTCCCACACCATTATCAGTACGGAGGACCACTCGCAGCAATGCGGAAAATTTTCCTGATAGATATGGTTGGGACCTTCTTCAGTTTGTTTCATATGATCATATCTCATCTTCTCATGGAGCATTTATTGCGCCTTTGGATAGTATTACTATACCTAACAATTGGCAGGTTGCCAAAAACGATCCAAAGTAGAAAGCGGCGATGCACGAGGAGTTTGGGGCTCTTGAGAAGAACCACACTTGGAAGCTGGTAAAACTGCCAGAAGGGAAGAAAGCAGTCAGATGCAAGTGGGTCTTTACTGTGAAGCGGAATCCAGATGGACAGGTTGAGCGCTACAAAGATCGACTTGTGGCAAAAGAATACAGTCAGACATATGACATTGACTATGACGAGACCTTTGCACCAGTGGCGAAGATGAGCACTGTCAGGACCCTGATTTCTCTGACAGCGAATGGTGGATGGAAGCTACACCAGCTGGATATGAAGAATACGTTTCTTCATGGAGACAGTGGACAATGTCTGCAGGTTGAAGAACTCTCTCTATGAACTGAAACAGTCTCCTCGAGCGTGGTTTGACAGATTCAGGAGGACGATGATAGGAATGAGATATTGGCAGATCAATGCTGATCATACTGTGTTCTTCCGTCGGAGTGGAGGCCATATCACCATGCTTGCGGTGTATGTGGACGATATGATTATCACAGGAGATGATGAGCAGGAGATCGCCCGACTCAAGGGAAAGCTTGACAAGGAATTCGAGGTGAAGGACATTGGCCTTCTTCGGTACTTCCTTGGAATTGAGATTTCTCGAGAAGCGGAGGGGATTATTCTTTCTCAGAGGAAGTATGCACTGGACCTTCTTACAGAGACAAGGATGTTGGGATGCAAACCCGCAGCGACGCCGATAGATCAGAGGTTCAAGCTGGATGTTGAGACTGGGGAACCAGTTGACCGGGATAGATACCAGAGATTGGTGGACAAGTTGATCTATTTAAGCCACATCCGTCCTGATATCTGTTTTGCAGTAAGTGTGGTGAGTCGCTACATGCATGACCCACATAAGAGTCATATGGATGCAGTGTACCCGATTCTGAGATACTTGAAGGGTGCCCCCGGGAAGGGACTGATATTCAGAAAGAATAATCACGTGGGTATCGAGGGCTACTGTGATTCTGACTGGACTACCTGTGCTGATGACATGAGGTCTATCTCGGGATACTGCATATTTGTAGGAGGCAACTTGGTCTCTTGGAGGAGTAAAAAGCAGTCAGTGATAGCCAGATCGACAGCTGAAACGGAGTACAAAGCTATGACCTTGGGAGTTGCAGAACTGCTATGGTTGAAGAAGATGCTAGTGGAGCTGAAGCTGGATCAAGGAGACAAGATGAAGCTGTGATGTGACAACCAGTCAGCTATTAGTATCGCCAACAATCCAGTACAGCATGACAGGACCAAACACATCGAGATCGATAGGTTCTTCATCAAGGAGAAGTTGGATCGTGGATTACTGGAGCTAGGCCACGTTCCAACCAAGAATCAGGTAGCAGACGGACTGACCGAGGGACAAATCTGTGAACATGATTAGAGGATGTGACAAGATGGACTTAGTGAATATTTTTCGCCCATCTTGAGGGGGAGTGTTTGTATATTTGGTATTAGAATAAGTGTATTGGTATATTTGGTATTAGAATAAGTATATTGGAATATCCTGTTGGTATATTTAGTATGTCAGAATATGCCACATGATATTCCACAGAGGGTTTAATGTAATGAGGAGGATTGTAAGGCTATATATAGCCAACAGACTATCAATAAAATCATAACAAATATTCAACAAATTGGCGGTGTTGACTTGCTGAGGTTGAGTAATTTCAACATCTGATCACTTTTCAGTTTGATCACTTGAAAGTTCGAAAACTTCACATATTTCTGAAAAGGAAAACTGCTTGTTTATCGTGAATGTTGTATGAAGATTTGGTTGTGTTTTGTGGGCAAAAGATTGGATTTTTTTTTTGATTGCTCGTACACCTACCACACTCTAAACGGTCCCGAGGCTAGAACCCCGACCAGGTCGGATCCAGATGCCTGTTGTGCTCCCACTAGAGCAATGTTGCGTTGGCCAAAAAAAGATTGGATTTTGACAACTTTTCCTGTTGTAATTGTTGATATGGGATTATATGTCGGTTTTGGAATTTGGCAATGAGAACTTGCTTAGCCCGAGTAGTTTGAACATCTGGTCTCTTATATGGTTTTTGCTAAGATTGATGCTTGTTGATATGGGATTATTAGCATTTAGACCCTGAATTTTATACCAGCTTAGAGTTTAAGTCCTAACATGTCCAATTGGTAAGTTTGGACCCTGGATTTTTATTTCTGGTTTTCTTTTTTCCATTATACCTTGAACATGAGTACAAGGGCAACAACCAACACAAAAAGGAGGGTATAATGGACAAAAGGAAACAAAAAAAATAAAAAAACCAGGGTCCAAACTTTCCAATTGGACATGTCATGGTTTAAACTCTAAGTTGGTAGAAAATTTCAGGGTCTAAATGCTAATTAGTCCGAGAGCTTGACAATATGAACATATGGCTTTGTAGTTGTTTTCTTTGTTATTGCGCTAGTTCTTCTATTTGGTGATCAATTTGTCGACATGTTGCTTACTGATCATTAATGTTTGGCTGGGAGATGCTTGATCCCATCCTTTTCTAAAATAAACATATTGCTTACTGATTTGGATTGATGTATGAAATAAGAACAGAACTATAAACTTGTTTTTCCTTGTGTTTTTGGCTTAGATAGTGATTTAGTTGATACTTTTTATCATGTTCCCATGTCGTGTTTATGTTTTGGATAATAAGTTGGGTATTTGACAAGAACAGCTGAGCTTGACGATTCGAATATGTAATGTCTGTTGCAGAGATTCTAATTAGTTCATGTGTCAAGACAATTCAGCTAAAGCTTTCTTCTCTATTTATATCAACCTGTTAATCCTTACAATGAATGTTGTTTGAAAAATAAGGGCAGAACTGAATGTTTCATCTTTCTATTTATATCATTCATTGATAACTTTCTAACAACCTACTTTTTATTTCGTATATTCTTGGTTTCGAGTTATCTTCCTATTTTACTATGTCTCCGCCTCGATTCTCTAATTTATTCTTTGCAATCATTTCAGAGCGTGCATGCTACCGAGTTTTTTACTGAATATGGAGAAGCAAGCCAATACCAGATACAAGAGGTGGTTGGCAAGGGGAGCTACGGAGTGGTTGGGGCTGCAGTGGATACCCACACCGGGGAGAAGGTTGCAATCAAGAAGATTAATGATGTCTTTGAGCATGTTTCCGATGCCACTCGAATTCTAAGGGAGATCAAGTTGCTCAGGCTTCTTCGCCACCCTGATATTGTTGAAATCAAGCACATTATGCTTCCTCCATCTAGGAGGGAATTTAGGGATATTTATGTTGTTTTTGAGCTGATGGAATCCGATCTTCATCAAGTTATCAAGGCAAATGATGATCTCACGCCCGAGCATCATCAGTTTTTCCTGTACCAGCTTCTCCGATCTCTGAAGTATATTCATTCTGGTGAATCTTTTCTTTTTACCCTTTTTTTGTACTGATTGTTCTACCATTTGGATTTGGTCACTTAGTGGATTTTGATTCTACGTTGCTTGTTTCGCAGCGAATGTTTTTCATCGCGATTTGAAGCCCAAAAATATCCTTGCCAATGCCGATTGCAAACTAAAAATTTGTGACTTTGGTCTTGCCCGTGTGTCATTTGATGATGCACCGTCAGCTATTTTCTGGACAGTATGTGATTCTCTTCTTTTTGGGATAATTTTATTTTCCATTATGTTAACATAGTTGTTGGCAGCATATTCCTTTCTTTATGTGTTGGTGAGAGTGAGGAAGTTCTCATGCTGGCAACTACAGTGGTTGAAATTTTGTACCAAGTTTGTGCTTTGTTAAAAACCCGAGGCAGAAATGTGATTTGTTGCTGCTTAGATATTGATCTTTATTTTCTCATTCTTTTGTTATAGGACTACGTGGCAACAAGATGGTACCGTGCTCCAGAACTGTGTGGTTCTTTCTTCTCAAAAGTAAGTAGGTTACAGCCTTCTTATTTGTTTGATTATAAATCATAGCTCATAGACTACACATCCTTTTGTCTTACTATTTCAGATGCCATTTTTCTAGTATTTAAGTAATACAGATATTTCTTGTGGGGCATGAAGACATCTTTTTGTAATCTAGATAATTTCAAATTAGTCTTTTAAGGGCTCAAGAGACTTAGCAGGAAGTTCACATTTCTGTTGATTTCTTTGGAGTGTAAAGTTCATTGATCAGATTTGCTTTGTAAGTTCTGAAATTGTATAGTTGTACATGTTTTACAAGATTTCTTGAATCACTGCCTCTTCAACTCTAGGTTTAGTATTGGAAGCTCCTGGTGGTTCCTAATAGCCAGCTATGCAACTTGACCCTTCATAGATATTTCTTACCCTGTCCTATGTGTATATAGCCCACGAAAGGTAGATGGCTTCTTCTATTTAGATCTAGATTGCCTAGCAAATCAAATTATTGATAAAATGTTAAAAACAAGAAGGTGGAATTACATGGGTTCAGAAGTTGGTGCAACAACAACAACAATAACAAAACCTTAATCTCACATTTTTTTGTGTCAGCTGTTTGAATCATCTCCTTCCATTCGTTTCTGTTAAGGGGCATCCTATGTAACGCCAACAAAATCCATATCCTTCTTTAACACTTCAAACCAGGGTTCAGAAGTTGGTAATTCACATAATAAAAGAAGCAAGCCAAATGGTCCGTCATACATAACACTTAATTACTCTCAAGATATGTCACACATCTGCATGATCTCTTATCTCATCTTTCATCTCAGGTTTCACGAAATTGATCTTCCGTTGATTGATTCAACAGAGAGTGCATTCATTGCTCTCACTGCCATCATCATCTACAGTCTCTTTCATTATAATAACTATGCAAAGTTAAATCCATTTTTAATGCTGGTCCTCCATAATCATCGTTTTTTTGGGTAGAAAATCCTTCTTGGGAATTGATTTCTCATAATAGCGATAGTTGTGACAGTTGGTAACCAGTCAATATGCTGGTTCGATATTTTTTTCAGTTCTTGCAACAGGAATGTTTTAAGCATGATATTTTACTACGACGATATTAGTTGTCTAACATATTTCTATGGACGTTATTTCCATAATATTTGGGTTTGGATGTTTTGTTGTTGTCCATAACAAATTATTCAATAGAGATACTGGCACCTCTTTGACACTTATGATATGATTTGAGCTCTATCATAGTGCAAGTAGTAACAGTGTAACACGCATAGTAAAATGAATTAATTTCAGCTCTGATCTGTGGGGAAACAATAATAGGCCTTTTATGATAATCTTATGCGAAAGATGTATGTCACAGTGACTTCTTAGGTAGTGCTTTACTTATGTAAGTTCTCAATATCATGTTATGATCACAATCCTGTTCTCTAACACTTATATTGGCAGTACACACCTGCAATTGATATTTGGAGCATAGGCTGTATATTTGCGGAAATGCTAACAGGGAAACCACTATTTCCGGGAAAGAACGTGGTGCATCAGTTGGATCTCATGACTGATCTACTTGGCACTCCACCTGGTGAAACAATTGCAAGGGTTAGTTTTCTTTCTGGTTTTGTCATTAATGAATATACTAAAAAAATTGATGGTTTGGGCCCTCTTTTTGTACTTTGACATGCGTTGATGTTCCCATGTGTTTTTGTCACTTTTTAGGCTGACCAAATGTTACCTAATATCCACATTAAAGAAGTCTTCCGGCTCAAGGATGTGTTAAATTGAAGCAATTTTCCTTTGGAGCTAACTATTCAGCCACCTAATTGTGCCAAATTGAGCTGGGCTAAATGCAAAAATTGACATCAGAGAAAATTCTCTTTGCCAAATCATGTGTTTACTTTTATGCATCATAGGTCTTTTTCTGGTTTCTTGAATCACTGCCTCTTCAACTCTAGGTTTATGTATGATATGTAGCAGAGAAAATTGACATCAGAGAAAATTCTCTTTTCCAAATCATGTGCCAAATTTTCCTTTGATTTCTTGAATCACTGCCTCTTCAACTCTAGGTTTATGTATGATATGTAGCAGAGAAAATTGACATCAGAGAAGAAGCCAAATCATGTGAAATAAAATAAAATTGAGTATGATTTGTAGAAGAAAGAATTGATGCCAGAGAAGCCAAATCATTGGTAAAGGAATTTGATGTTATGTGACATTGACTATGTTCAGTGGCAAAGAGAATTGATAACCAGAAAAAGACCTACGATGCATAAAAGCAAACCAAGTGAAAACGGGTAGCTTTACACTATAAAAGAGTCAAAATGTGATATCCATCATCATTTTCATACATGGCAAGACCATCAATTTATGGATCAGAATGGGCTAGATTTGAGAAGTTCGTAGAAGAAATCCACAAGCAGAACGGAAGTATTTGTTAGTCCCGGGGGCTTGATCGAAGATGAAAACTAATGCAATCGAGATCTGAGATGTCACACAAAACTTTGTGATGATCAAACTCAAGATCTACGAATAAAACTAAAAAGCCAAATTACAATATGAAGGAGAAAAATAGCAAAGAGAAGATCTCTTGTTCTCTATTGTTCTTCCTTGCAAACGTGTTGCAATTGGGACAGAACAAGTTACAATAATCTAGAGAGATGAGAAGAAGAACAATGCTGGGGTGTCAAAACACCGTTGCTCAAAGCAAGATTCGCCCCACACGATCTGCTTCCAGGAACCAGCAAGTTTGAAGAACTTGTGGAACGCTCGATGTCACCTCTGTTCTGACTCCTCGGATGGACTTGCAATGGCGACAGCAACTCCCTCTCTTTCTCTCTTTTCTGACTTGTATTTTTCGTCGTCGTCACAAAGGAGGCCAGAAGAGAGTATTTATAGAGAGAGGGTGGAAACCCTAACCGCCTCTTCAGTTATGGAAAGATTGAATCAAATCCCAAAAGATAGCAACGAGATTTAATTCAAATCCCACGAAATTAATTCAAATCCCACAAAGATAGGATCTGAATAAATTCAAATCCCACAAAGATAGGATCTGATTTAATTACATTAATTCAGCCTTTCCATAACTGATTTGTAATCTGCACAGTCAGCGGATCCCTTCATGCGGCAGCAGCAGCAGCCTGGCCGCATGAGCCTAATGGTCGCATGAGCCGCATGGACCGCATGAGCCGCATGGACCGTATGGGCCGCATGAGCCGCATGGACCGCATGGACCACATGTGCCGCATGAGCCGCATGGACCGCATGGACCGCCTGTGCCGCATGAGCCGCATGGACCGCATGGACCACATGTGCCGCATGAGCCGCATAAGCCGCATGAGCCGCATGGCCGCATGGCCGCATGAGCCGCATGAGGCCGCATATGAGCCGCATGCCGCATATGAGCCGCATGGCCGCATATGAGCCGCATAAAGACCGCATGACTGCTGACGTGCTAAGTGCAAAGTGCGCCAACAAAACGCCACATTACGCCTCATGAGCCCATGAGCCCGAGTCCGAGTCCGAGTCCGAGTCCGAGTCGCTAAGCCCCGTTGGGGCTTAGCTCCAAGTGGAATTTAATCCAAGAGAATGACAAAAGCATTAATGCTTAATCCTTGGAGCCTTATACTTACCTCCTTGTAAAATCACCCACATGGTTCCCTCCTTAGGGTCACCACCCCATGTGCATGTCTTAACAATACACCCAAGTATATATGTTGAGATAACTCATGGTGCATTTTCGATGTGGGACTAAAATTCACAAGGCATGTTGAGAGCAAGCTCTCTCCATGTAAAGAAAGCACCAACAATCCCCCACATATCACAACATATATTTGTGTCCAGGGTTGAGCGTTCCCCACAGTAACTGTCCATTTTGCATTAGGATAGATGTCGCTGACGACTTGAATCTTCCCGCATGGGTTAAATAACAATGTGATACAAGAATGGACTACGCCTTGAATTCTGCACCACAATTGTAATTCTTTCCACTCACAAAGTGTAGTTACGTGTGCTTCTGGCTGCACATTAAAGGCCCTGTGCCAGCCTGGTTTCAGTGTATAATTTTGGGCGTCTACAAGTTTACCCTCAAGAGACGGCCTGATATCTCTTTCCATACACTATAGGTGAGTTCTTTATTAAAGAGATATGGCATGAAGCCTTGCGCTTCCTTGCGGTGCTACGCCGCTATGACATGGCCTGAAGCTGAGGCATTACCCCTACCTGGAAACCTCATCGTAGTGTCATACTACTGTAGCATGAGGTCACAAGCCTCTTTGTAGTGCCAAACTACCCAGCATGAAGCCTAAGGCTTCCTTGCGGTGTTACGCCGCAACGACATGGCTTGCAATGCCGAGGCTTTACCCCTACCTGGGTACCTCATCGTGGTGTCATGCCACTGTAACATGGGGCCATCCTCCCCTTTGTAGTGCTGTCTACAACTCTTTAATTACGTCATACAGCATTAGGCTACCTGCCTATTTGCGGTGCTACGCCGCTATGACTTGGCTTGCAAAGCCGAGGCATTACCCCTACCTGGGAACCTCATGGTGGAGTCATTCCACTGTAGCATGGAGTTTCACTCCTTGTAGTGCTGCTCTACCGTGCTTCCTGTAAAGCACACCAGACATTCACTCTGCCTGAGAACTCATTAAGGCGTTTAAGCCAACCTTCCACAGGATTTGTTTTTCCGCAGAAAAATACATAGTAGACAACAGTGGTTATGGGTCCGTATCCCTTCCATGTTCCAGAGAACAAGTACCCACTGTTACCTGATAGTTTCCCAGTCAGTGATCCTCCTTTGAACCAAAAGTTAGATGCCTAGTAGATTTCTCTTTGAACTAATAGCATAAAACTTTATGGTAGGATTACAAAGACACACTATCAGAATGCCTTCAAGCCCATTTTACAAGCTGTGTCATCGACCAACTGGCGCTTGAGGCCCTTTGTGAATGGATCTGCCAGATTCTCCTGACTCCGAACATCAACCACTGCAATTACACCTCTTTTGATAAGATCGTGTACTGCCCTGTGCTTCAACCGCACAGTCCTCTTTTTCCCGTTAAAGAGGTCATTTGATGCCACCGCCGCAGTCGCCTGGTTGTCACAGTATATCGGTATCGCCGGTATCTGAGCCCCAACCACTGGAAGATCATACATGAGCTCCCGAAGCCATTCTGCTTCATCTGCTGCAGTTTCAAGTGCATAGAATTCAGATTCCATGGAGGAACGAGAGAGTATAGTCTGCTTCTTCGACTTCCACGATATAGCAGCTCCACCCAAGGAAAAGACATATCCACCTGTAGATCTCTCGCTTTCCACCTCTGAACACCAGCTAGCATCACTGAAGCCTTCCACTACTGTCGGATACCCGTTGTAGTGCAGTGCATATGTCTGAGTCTTCTTGAGATATCTCATTACTCGCTTCACAGCTTTTCAGTGCTCAACCCCTGGGTTGCTTGTGAACCGACTCAGCATTCCCACGGCGAAAGCTATGTCAGGCCTTGTGGCAGTAGTTGCGTACATCAAACTTCCGATAACGCTAGAATACTCCAGCTGCCTAACGCTTTTCCTCGAGTTTGGCTTCAGCTTCTGATCACACCTGTATGGCGTATCGATCCCTGGAAGATCCTTATACCCATAGCGTGTGAGCATCTTCTCAATATAGTGAGATTGTGACAGCGCTACTCCAGTGTCTGTCCGGATGATCTTTATGCCCAAGATGACATCTGCATCCCCCAAGTCCTTCATACTGAACTTGGTTGAGAGGAACTTCTTTGTCTCTGTGACACAGCCTATATCCGTACCTAGGATTAGCATGTCGTCCACATACAGACAAACTATGACTCCTCTTCCATCAGCGAACTTTGTGTAAACACATTTGTCCGTCTCGCTGACTCTGTAGCCGTTTGACCTAATAACTTTGTCAAACTTCTCATGCCACATCTTGGGAGCTTGCTTCAAACCATATAATGATTTCACCAACTTGCAGACTTTGTCTTCAAGACCTTTGACGACAAATCCATCTGGCTGTTGCATGTAAATCTCTTCGGTCAGCTCCCCATTCAGGAACGCTGTCTTTACATCCATCTGATGTATCACCAACTTATGTATAGCTGCTAGAGCGATTAACATCCTGATGGTGGTCATCCGAGCTACTGGAGCGTACGTGTCGAAGTAGTCTATCCCCTGTTTCTGAGAAAATCCCTTGGCGACCAGCCTGGCCTTGAACTTGTCAATAGTTCCATCTGCCTTCATCTTCTTCTTGAAGATCCATTTACATCCAATAGGCTTTTCTCCTTCAGGTAGATCTACTAACACCCATGTGTCATTGGAGGTGATAGAGTCAAACTCGTCATTCACTGCTTCCTTCCAGAAGATAGCATCTCTGGTCTTCATCGCCTCATCATAGGTAAGCGGATCTGCTTCCACATGATAGGTGACAAAGTCATCTCCGAAATCTTTCGGTCTCCTCGCTCGCTTAGCTGACGGCTCGGCGAGTTCTGGTGCAAGAGTTGTTTCATCAACAACAGCTTCTTCTTGGACTACTGGCTCGTATGAGATTTCAGTCTCATTAGTACCTACATCATTTTCCGGAATGTCCGAAAGAATAATGTTTTTGTCTTTTGCGAACTTGTCTTCAAAGTATTCAGCATCGCGAGATTCGATAATATGATTTGATTCAATATCAAGAAATCTCCGAGCATCACTCTTCTCGGCATACTCCAAGAAGATAGCCTTCGTAGTCCTTGTCCCCAGCTTCTGAATCTTCAGATCTGGAAGCTTCACATACGCCAGACACCCCCACACTCGAATGACATTCAAGTTGGGTCTGACTTTGAACCAGAGTTCATGAGGAGTTACGTCCGAAGTTGCATATGGCACTCTATTCAGAATGAAAGTGGCCGTTAATGCAGCTTCTCCCCAGTAGCATTTTGGAAGACCTGCAGTGAGCAGCATAGAATTCATCATTTCTGTTAATGTCCGGTTCTTCCTCTCTGCTACTCCGTTGGATTGAGGAGAATATGGAGCAGTAGTCTCGCATATGATTCCATGTTCTTTGCAGAACGATGCGAATTCATGAGACCTGTACTCCCCACCTCGATCACTTCTCAGCCTCTTGAGTTGTTGTCCAGTCTGCCGTTCAGCCTCGGCCCTGAACTCTCTGAACTTCTCGAAAGCTTCGTCTTTGGACTTGAGCAAGTAGACGAACGCGTATTTTGAGAAGTCGTCGATGAAGGTTATGAAATACTTCATCCCGGCCTTCGTGGAGAAATGTTTGAAGTCACAGATATCGGAGTGCACCAACTCCAGAAGATCTGTGCTTCGATTGACCCGATGAAAGGGTTTCCTTGTGATCTTCGTCTGAGCACACACTTCACACTTCTCCACCTTACCCCCACATTTGGAGATAAGTCCTAGACTAGACATTTTGTTGATTCTTTTACTATGAACATGTCCTAGTCTATTATGCCACAACTCAAGAGAATAATCAGAAAATGCAACTGCATTAATGTCATCAAACTGGTTGACAAGCTGAATTTTAAACATTCCTTCGGTTTGATAAGCCTTTCCGAAGTATGTTCCTTTCTTGGACATAACCATCTGACCAGCGTTGATGTCCATCCTCAAGCCTGCGTTGCAGAGCAGGCTCCCAGAGATTAGGTTCTTGGCAATCGCAGGAACATGCTTCACTCCTTGAAGCGTCAGAGTGTTCCCAGAAGTGAATTTCAGCTCTACAGTCCCAATCCCCAGTACTTCAGCTTGGACCTGGTTCGCCATGACAACTTTCTCAGATGTCGGCTGGTATGTGACGAACCATTCCTTGTCAGAACAGACATGGCAAGTCGCACCAGTGTCTATCCACCAGTCAGAGTCAACCCCCACAGTTGTGACCTGTCCGATCATAGCAACAATGTTAGAAACCAATGAAACCTTATTAGGCTCACCTTTCTCTGATTGTTTAGGCTTAGATCTGCATTCACTCTTGTAGTGGCCTTTCTTGCCACAATTGTAACAAGTCACGTGGGACTTAGTCTTCTGTTGCTTGAATGAAGGACCCTTCACTTTCAGATTAGTGAAGTCCTTCTTCTTGGGATGAGAAGCCGCCTGCTTCCCCTTGGAATCTCTCGTCTGCACAAGATTGGCTTTAGCCAACTGTTTGGACAGAGTGTCCACCTTCTGTTGAGAACGCATCTTGTCCTCAACATGGATCTCTTGAAGTAGATCTCCCAAGCTAATGTCCAGCTTCTTTCTGTGCATCCTTGCATAGAAGGTACTCCATCCAGCAGGAAGTTTTGAGACGATCCCTCCGACGACAAACTTGTCGGGAAGGGGCATCTCTTCGTCTTCCAGTTTCTGACGCAGCTTCAGAAATTCCTTCACCTGTGGCAGCATGGACTTTTCGTCCTCAAAGAGCAATTTGTGATATTTTTCAACCACAAATATTTTGCTCCTGTTCTTATCTTCTTCATACAAATTTTCCACAGACTCCCATATGTCTCTGGCAAGTTCCTTCTTTGAGTAGGATTCTGCCAGAGAGTCCTCCATAGCATTCAGGATGAGAAGCCTGCAGATGCTATTTTCCCTTCTCCACTTGGCCTGGAGTTTGGTAGCCGCGTTGATGGCGGCAGTAGATCCAGTGTCTGGAACAGAGGGTTCTTCCTCCAACAGAACATGATCAACGTCTTTCAGTTGAAGAGTTAGGTACACCTTTCTCTTCCAGACTTGATAGTGCTCTCCATCGAACTTTTCCAACTTGCAGAAGTCCGATTGGAGGAGCGAAGCATTAATGTTTTCCATCTATACGGATCTTGCTTTGAGATTGTTAGTCCCGGGGGCTTGATCGAAGATGAAAACTAATGCAATCGAGATCTGAGATGTCACACAAAACTTTGTGATGATCAAACTCAAGATCTACGAATAAAACTAAAAAGCCAAATTACAATATGAAGGAGAAAAATAGCAAAGAGAAGATCTCTTGTTATCTCTTGTTCTTCCTTGCAAACGTGTTGCAATTGGGACAGAACAAGTTACAATAATCTAGAGAGATGAGAAGAAGAACAATGCTGGGGTGTCAAAACACCGTTGCTCAAAGCAAGATTCGCCCCACACGATCTGCTTCCAGGAACCAGCAAGTTTGAAGAACTTGTGGAACGCTCGATGTCACCTCTGTTCTGACTCCTCGGATGGACTTGCAATGGCGGCAGCAACTCCCTCTCTTTCTCTCTTTTCTGACTTGTATTTTTCGTCGTCGTCACAAAGGAGGCCAGAAGAGAGTATTTATAGAGAGAGGGTGGAAACCCTAACCGCCTCTTCAGTTATGGAAAGATTGAATCAAATCCCAAAAGATAGCAACGAGATTTAATTCAAATCCCACGAAATTAATTCAAATCCCACAAAGATAGGATCTGAATAAATTCAAATCCCACAAAGATAGGATCTGATTTAATTACATTAATTCAGCCTTTCCATAACTGATTTGTAATCTGCACAGTCAGCGGATCCCTTCATGCGGCAGCAGCAGCAGCCTGGCCGCATGAGCCTAATGGTCGCATGAGCCGCATGGACCGCATGAGCCGCATGGACTGCATGGACCGTATGGGCCGCATGAGCCGCATGGACCGCATGGACCACATGTGCCGCATGAGCCGCATGGACCGCCTGTGCCGCATGAGCCGCATGGACCGCATGGACCACATGTGCCGCATGAGCCGCATGAGCCGCATGGCCGCATGAGCCGCATGAGGCCGCATATGAGCCGCATGCCGCATATGAGCCGCATGGCCGCATATGAGCCACATAAAGATCGCATGACTGCTGACGTGCTAAGTGCAAAGTGCGCCAACAAAACGCCACATTACGCCTCATGAGCCCATGAGCCCGAGTCCGAGTCCGAGTCGCTAAGCCCCGTTGGGGCTTAGCTCCAAGTAGAATTTAATCCAAGAGAATGACAAAAGCATTAATGCTTAATCCTTGGAGCCTTATACTTACCTCCTTGTAAAATCACCCACATGGTTCCCTCCTTAGGGTCACCACCCCATGTGCATGTCTTAACAATACACCCAAGTATATATGTTGAGATAACTCATGGTGCATTTCCGATGTGGGACTAAAATTCACAAGGCATGTTGAGAGCAAGCTCTCTCCATGTAAAGAAAGCACCAACAGTATTCACTGTTGCGAAAGATGATAGGCATGAATGGGATAGCCTATAAGAGCATCACTAGTAAGGCCCATCCCAATTTCTAGATTCTAGATTCAGAATGTAGGAGCCCATTTTGTAGAATAGTAAGGTTCTATTAGAGTCCCATGATGGTCCCGTCTTAGCCACAGGAGCTATATGTTGGGCCTCAAAATTTCTACACTAAGAATGTAGGAACTCATTTTGTAGAATAGTAAGGCTCAATTTGGAGCCCCAATTTATAGATTCTAGATTTTATATTATTTTTTTAAGAAGAAAGAAAGAAAGATGGCACCTGGATCTATATCCATTCAACTCACTTGGGTCTCAAGTTTTATTTGTTTACTATTCTCATACAAATCCAACTCATTCTACATTAATTTTTTTATTACAAATTTCGACCTTAAGATGTATTTTAACATCCATCTATTATTGATGCTCTAAGGAGCAAAATCCACTCCTAGTGGTCCCATGGAGAAAGTAGTGGATTATAGGACTGAGCTTATCGAGCATGTGGTGTGTTTGAGAAGTTGGAGACTACAGTGTAATTCTTTTTGCTTGAGAGCTGTACGAGGAAGTTGTCACCATTTGTAGACCTCCTGTGCATTTGCTTGTTTCATTAAATATCACGTTTTGATAATTTCCATGGGACAACATATGACAACGAAAATAAAGGATATATTTTGAAACTTTTGGGTCAGTTAACATGTTGGTATATTTGGTATTGATATATTAGAATAAGAATATTGGAATATCATGTTGGTATATTTGGTATGTCAGAATATGTCACAGGATATTCTATAGAGGGTTTAATGTAATGAGGAGGATTGTAAGGCTATATATAGTCATGAGATTATCAATGAAATCATAACAAAATATTCAACATGGTATCAAAGGACAACAGACCATCAGTTGGGAAACTTGATCCTAGAGCAGTTAAGTGCATCTTCGTAGGCTATTCGGCGACTCAGAAGGGGTATGTGTGCTGGAGCCCAGTAGAGAAGAAGTTTGTGAGCATGGATGTTCACTTCAGGGAGTATGAGCCATACTACCGTCATGAGGGAACCTCAAATAACTCACTTGATACTGCGAGTATGAGGCGAGAGGGGGAGATTGGTGAAAGCCTGGTGACCGCGGTTGAGGAGGAGCAGGAAGGTGAAAAGGAACAGGGAAAGGAGATGAGAGGTGTTAGGCCCACGGTTCAGGGGGAGATACTTACCTACAGCAGGAGAGGAAAGCAAACTGCAGAACCAGTACCTACAGTGCCAGTGCCAAGTCTCTTGTCTGCGTCCGTCTCGACTCCTGAGACACCTACACCACCACCAGAGTCCCCTTTAGGTGATATCATTCTTCCTACTCCCACACCTACTCCTCCCACACCATTATCAGTACGGAGGACCACTCGCAGCAATGCAAAAAAATTCTCCTATTAGATATGGTTGGGACCTTTTTCAGTTTGTTTCATATGATCATATCTTTTCTTCTCATGGAGCATTCATTGCGTCTTTGGATAGTATTACTGTACCTAACAATTGGCAGGTTGCCAAGAACGATCCAAAGTAGAAAGCGACGATGCATGAGAATTTGGGGACTCTTGAGAAGAACCACACTTGGGAGCTGGTAAAACTGCCAGAAGGAAAGAGAGCAGTCGGATACAAGTGGGTCTTTACTGTGAAGCAGAATCCAGATGGACAGATTGAGCGCTGCAAAGAGCGACTGGTGGCAAAACGATACAATCAGACATACGACATTGACTATGACGAGACCTTTGTACCAGTAGCGAAGATGAGCATTGTCAGGATCATAATTTCTCTGGAAGCAAATGGTGGATGGAAGCTACACCAACTGGATGTGAAGAATACGTTTCTTCATGGAGATCTAATGGAGGAGGTGTACATGAAGATACTATCAGGATTCGGCACCAATCAGACAGTGGACAAGGTCTGTAGGTTGAAGAAGTCCCTCAATGGACTGAAGCAGTCTTCTTGAGCGTGGTTTGACAGATTCAGGAGGGCGATGATAGGAATGGACTATCGGCAGATTAATGCTGATCATACTGTAATCTTTCGTCGGAGTGGGAGCCATATCACCATGCTTGCGGTGTATGTGAACGATATGATTATCACAGTAGATGATGAGCAGGAGATCGTCCGACTCAAGGGAAAGCTTGGCAAGGAATTTAACGTGAAGGACCTTGGTCTTCTTCTGTACTTTCTTGGGATTAAGATTGCTCGAGAAACAGAAAAAATTGTTCTTTGCTGGAGGAAGTATGCACTGGACCTTACAGAGACAGAGATATTAGAATGCAAACCTGCAGCGACGTCGATAGATCAAGGTTCAAGCTGGCTGTTGAGGCTGGGGAACCAGTTGAACGGAATAGATACCAGAGATTGGTGGGCAAGTTGATCTATTTGAGCCACACCCGTTCTGATATCTGCTTTACAGTAAGTGTGGTGAGCCGCTACATGCATGACCCATGGAAGGGTCATATGCACGCAGTGTACCAGATTCTGAGATACTTGAAGGGTGCCCCCGGAAAGGGACTGATATTCTAGAAGAATAATCATGTGAGCATCGAGGGCTACTGTGATTCTGACTGGGCTAGCTGTGCTGATGACAGGAGATCTACCTCGGGATACTGTATATTTGTAGGAGGCAACTTGGTCTCTTGGAGAATAAGAATCAGTCAGTGGTGGTCAGATCGACAGCTGAAGCGGAGTACAGAGTTATGGCCTTGGGAGTTGCAGAGCTGCTGGTTGAAGAATATTCTGGTGGAGCTGAAGCTGGATCAAGAACCAAGATGAAGCTGTGGTGTGACAACCAGTCAGCTATTAGTATTGCCAACAATCCAGTACAGTATGACAGAACCAAACACATCGAGATCGATAGGTTCTTCATCAAGGAGAAGTTGGATAGTGGACTACTGGAGCTAGGCCACGTTCCAACCAAGGATCAGGTAGCAGACGGACCGACCAAGGAACTTAGCTCTGTGAGCATGATTAGAGGATGTGAAAAAGATGAGCTTAGTAAATATCTTTCGTCCATCTTGAGGGAGAGTGTTGGTATATTTGGTATTGGTATATTAGAATAAGAATATTGGAATATCCTGTTGGTATATTTGGTATGTCAGAATATGTCACAGGATATTCTACAGAGGGTTTAATGTAATGAGGAGGATTGTAAGGCTATATATAGCCATGAGATTATCAATGAAATCATAACAAAATATTCAACATGGTATCAAAGGACAACCGATCGTCAGTTGGGAAACTTGATCCTAGAACAGTTAAGTGCATCTTCGTAGGCTATTCGGCGACTCAGAAGTGGTATGTGTGCTGGAGCCCAGTAGAGAAGAAGAAGTTTGTGAGCATGGATGTTCACTTCAGGGAGTATGAGCCATACTACCGTCAGGAGGGAACCTCAAATAACTCACTTGATACTGCGAGTATGAGGCGAGAGGAGGAGATTGGTGAAAGCCTGGTGACTGCGGTTGAGGAGGAGCATGAAGGTGAAAAGGAACAGGGGAAGGAGATGAGAGGTGTTAGGCCCACGGCTCAGGAGGAGATACTTACCTACAGCAGGAGAGGAAAGCAAACTGCATAACCAATACCTACAGTGCCAGTGCCAAGTCCCTTGTATGCGTCCGTCTCGACTCCTGAGACACCTACACCACCACCAGAGTCCCCTTCAGGTGATATTATTCTTCCTACTCCCACACCTACTCCTCCCACACTATTATCAGTACGGAGGTCCACTCGCAGCAATGCAAAAAATTCTCCTGTTAGATATGGTTGGGACCTTGCTCAATTTGTTTCATATGATCATATCTTTTTTTCTCATGGAGCATTCATTGCGTCTTTGGATAGTATTACTGTACCTAACAATTGGCAGGTTGCCAAGAACGATCCAAAGTAGAAAGCGGCAATGCACGAGGAGTTGGGGGCTCTTGAGAAGAACCACACTTGGGAGCTGGTAAAACTGCCAGAAGGAAAGAGAGCAGTCGGATACAAGTGGGTCTTTACTGTGAAGTAGAAACCAGATGGACAGATTGAGCGCTACAAAGATCGACTGGTGGCAAAAAGATACAATCAGACATGACATTAACTATGACGAGTCCTTTGTACCAGTGGCGAAGATGAGCATTGTCAGAATCCTGATTTCTCTGGCAGCAAATGGTGGATAGAAGCTACACCAACTGGATGTGAAGAATACGTTTCTTCATGGAGATCTAGTGGAGGAGGTGTACATGAAGATACCATCAGGATTCGGCACCATTCAGACAGTGGATAAGGTCTGTAGGTTAAAGAAGTCCCTCTATGGACTGAAGCAGTCTCCTCGAGCATAGTTTGACAGATTCAGGAGGGCGATGATAGGATTGGAATATCGGCAGATCATGCTGATCATACTGTAATCTTTCGTCGGAGTGGGAGCCATATCACCATGCTTGCGGTGTATGTGAACGATATGATTATCACAGTAGATGATGAGCAGGAGATCGCCCGACTCAAGGGAAAGCTTGGCAAGGAATTTGACGTGAAGGACCTTGGTCTTCTTCTGTACTTTCTTGGGATTGAGATTGCTCGAGAAACAGAGAAAATTGTTCTTTTCTGGAGGAAGTATGCACTGGACCTTACAGAGACAGAGATATTAGAATGCAAACCTGCAACGACGTCGATAGATCAAGGTTCAAGCTGGCTGTTGAGGCTGGGGAACCAGTTGACCGGAATAGATACCAGAGACTAGTGGGCAAGTTGATCTATTTGAGCCACACCCGTCCTGATATATGTTTTACAGTAAGTGTGGTGAGCCGCTACATGCATGACCCATGGAAGGGTCATATGCACGCAGTATACCAGATTCTGAGATACTTGAAGGGTGCCCCCGGAAAGGGACTGATATTCAATAAAGAATAATCATGTGAGCATCGAGGGCTACTGTGATTCTGACTGGGCTAACTGTGCTGATGACAGGAGATCTACCTCGGGATACTGTATATTTGTAGGAGGCAACTTGGTCTCTTGGAGAATAAGAATCAGTCAGTGGTGGTCAGATCGACAGCTGAAGTGGAGTACAGAACTATGGCCTTGGGAGTTGCAGAGCTGCTATAGTTAAAGAATATGCTGGTGGAGCTGAAACTGGATCAAGGAACCAAGATGAAGCTGTGGTGTGACAACCAATCAGCTATTAGTAGCCAACAATCCAGTACAGTATGACAGAACCAAACACATCGAGATCAATAGGTTCTTCATCAAGGATAAGTTGGATAGTGGACTACTGGAGCTAGGCCACGTTCCAACCAAGGATCAGGTAGCAGACGGACCGACCAAGGAACTTAGCTCTGTGAGCATGATCAGAGGATGTGACAAGATGAGCTTAGTGAATATCTTTCGCCCATCTTGAGGGGGAGTGTTGTTATATTTGGTATTGGTATATTAGAATAAGAATATTGGAATATCTTGTTGGTATATTTGGTATGTCAGGATATGCCACATGATATTCCACAGAGGGTTTAATATAACGAGGAGGATTGTAAGACTATATAAAGCCATGAGATTATCAATAAAGTCATAAAAAATATTCAACATAACAAATAGACAATTAGCAGCCATGATTGAAGACCTCAATGAGAGGTGGTCAAATTTGTCAGGAGAACACAAGTTAAGAAGGTGAGTTGGTTGACAATCAAGAGAATGACATAAAAGTCATGTGGTGTCGCTACTCGGACAAAGCTGTTGCAAGGTTCTGTCTTGCCCCACCTCTGGAGAGTCATGATTCTCTTCCAAGTGCTATTATCCTGAATATAGTACCACCTCTGAATTTGTTCTAGGCTGGATCCGATATTGTAGCTGTAAGTTAGTACTAAGACAAGTATATATAAAATTTCCTTTTACTAGAATTGGCCGAACTACAAGCAAAACATTCAAACCTAGAGCCCACGACATGTATACCAATGGCCCATAATCTCAACAAGAAAATCAATTAGCTTTCTTGTTGGGAATGCGGCGAGATGCAAATTGGAGGTGATCCATGATGTATGATATTGGACTCAAGCCATATGATATAAAAGGAAATTCCTCGTTAAGTTCATGACCAATTCCATATATCTATAGTCTATACCACATCCTCCCACCTTTTATTTGATGTGGGACTAAACTTTCTAGACAAATCCCTTTATATCGTTACAAAACATTAGAATCTTGAGAAATCAACCGGATGTAAGTTACAACCAAACAATCTCCATCTTTTCTCGTATCCGGATGAGCCCGAGGAACCTATAGATGCAACATATTGTGATCTCAATCTGTTCGAACAAAGTTAAACCAACACACGTTAACCACAAGTCTTGTACTCTACCTTTGGCCTGCATGGTAGACCCACCTTTGAAGCCAATCGGTATAATGCCTCCAACCCTAGGTTCCATTACCCTGACTACCTTATGGAGATGCTCTATTTTAGGAGCGAACCCGTATAATCCCTCCAACCTTATGGTCCATGAATCAGACCTATGGAGACACTCAACCTTAGGAGCCAAATTGGATTGACATCTCCATCTAGGAGTTTATGATTATACATATCATGAAAATGTTATCACAATCTGTCTCAAAGCAACTAGAGAGCTCAATCCAATCCAACTTGTAACCTTGGATTATCATACCATTTGTTTGGAAAGCGGTGAGATTGATCGATGGGAGTATGATATTGGACTTGGCCCATATGACTTAAAAGAAAATCTCTTATTAAGTCCAGGACCAATCTCATTTATCTATATTTCATCATCTCTCTATCTGATGTGGGTCAAAACTTTCTATCCAACTCCCTTTATATCGTCACTAAACTTGTGAATCTTGAGCGTTAAACCAAATGTGAGACACAACCCAATATCTCTCTATGTGCGTGTCACGTCCCGACCCGGAAAATCGCTCGTCCTCGCTAGATTTCATCCGAATCATCGTTCTCGCTGGGGCGTGATGCCGCACGAGCCTGGAGTTGCGCTCGTGCAAGGCAAGATAACAGTTTCACATAGAACTATCTCAAATCGATAACATAAGCAGCGGAAGAAAACAAAGAATAACATAAGAATCTCTTTTATTCATATTGAAGTGAAGGTTACAAAGGCTCTGAATAGCCCAACATAAAATGCCAATTGGCTACAACGCTCATGATCTCTCTAGCTCACAAAGGATTACATTGTTCCATACATTATGCCTCTTTATAGCCACCAAGTAGTCTTCGGCCGAACATCTCCATGTCGCAAGTCCGAACGCCTATGCGGAAGCTCCTCTTGAACGCCAAGGACTCCATGCCTCGACACGTCCAAGCCAAGCTCCGCCCCACTCCGATCATAACCTGACCTGCACATAAACTAGTAGGGGATTAGTGCTTTCGTCCTCGCTTCGCACTGATCATGACCCGATCGCACCCAAACCAAACACTAAATCATTTAGTGAAACATGCATCTTAATTGGTGATTTTTCTATTTAGCCTTAGGATCAGTTTCATGGCAATACTCATGCATAGCAACTCATCTTAATTGTGTCCCATACCGTGTTCCTGCAGCAGATACAGTTAGCCATAATATGAACATAACATAGTGATCGTGCTCATCTCCGCCTCACATTGCCTAGCCTGCACGGTTAGAACTTAACATAAGCAATCATACGATTCGTGCAACCGACCAATCATAAACGTAAACATATGCATAATGGGTGACAGGCCCTGCGCCTGCACCCAGCTCTCATCTCAGCCCACCGGCCCTATCTATATGAAGGTCACGGTGTTTCGCACCGTAATGAACTTGGCATCTCATATGTGTAAGCCTACAATCGCTTCGATACGGGTTGCTAGTCCAGTATCCGAAGGATCTCAAACTTACGGATATCATAGCTTATCACAGCATTGGACGGTCGCAATCCGTCCGAATGTTGTGCACCATAAATACCACACATAATTTTCTCCTAGGCCGAACGGTCCCGGCGCCCCGGCGTAACCGTTCGAGGGAAGCCGTACCCGTGCACGGGCCATCCGAGTCCATTGACCATGCAATACGTACCATATTATACAATCCATAGCATACCAACCAATCTCGTATTCCATAAACATAGTCTCGCACATAAACGGTTTCCCGTGCCATAAACGGTTTCCCGTACCATAAACATATTCGCGTCTCATAAACATAATCCACCATTCATATGGGGAGCTCCGTCGGCGTTATGCCCCAACACATCTATATTGATGCACGACGCCCAACGGCTTAGACATCTCGTACTCATATTCAACGCGTACCATTCGTAAGTTATTCTCATAGCATAATTTCGTATTACTTAGTCTTTCCGTAACATAAGTGCCCGAAGGCACGCTCAGCGCCGTATTCAATGTTCTACGCCTAGTGTTCAATGTTCTCGGAGGCGTGCACGTGATGCACATCTCAATATCATCTTTCAATGTTTTACCATCATTGTCCTACCGCGACCCGTGCACTCGATGCACGTCACTTCAATTGTTCGATTGTTCAATGTTCTATCTTCGTGTTCAACGCATATTTAGACCCTTACTCGCCGAGCCACGCTCGCTGACTCGATAACATATTACGCATACCATAATACATTTTATTAGACGTGAAGGAATAGGGAGAGAGAGTCAAGAACCCGTCCACCTTAAGCCGATACGCCTTGCCGCCTTGCCAATTGAAGCGTCTCGCTTCCATAACTCGATCGCATAGCTAACTCCCGGACTTAGCCATTCCTTCGAACTACTCGGTTGATTTGGCCTATCGCGCCCATACCACGATCCGTAATCCAGCATAAAGGCATAGCCTGCACACCAGATCAACCAACATCAGCGCTTGCTCAACGGAACTTATCCTTTACATCGATTCGATTCATAGATTCCAACCGACTCAAAGCGTACCTTTGGCCAACGTAACACTTGCATCGATTCGCATCGATACCTCATCGGGTCAATGCAACTCTTCGAGTCAACGACTCATCATAATGCACCGATGCGGAGTGGGGCATTACATAATATACCACTCAAAATCAGGTTCGTCCTCGAACCGAAACCAACACTTAATTCAAGTGCCTCGCATAGATCGCTTCACGATCTCGTGCTACTATCGTTGAATCATACAACTTAGTCTGGATCATACACAAATTTTAGGCGTCCCACCAATATATGCATTTCAGCCAAGCTCAGTTGTAGGATATCGGGACAAACTAACACGCTCAACTTAAATCCTCAAGCATCCATCGGTCCGTACTCGATTTAGTCATATCTTAGCGCCTATTCCCAAAATACTTCTCGTATGTTTATTCCATAACATGTGATCATCTTTCAACATCTTGCACATTACTTAATTCAAACAATAACTTCGATCTCATAAGTTTCTCGTCGGCCACCTAACACTCGCATTGCATCAAGTCATTGCGCATCCGATCACAACAATTCTCTGCAACGCTTATTCGCCCAACCGTTTGCCTATCTCTCGTATAACTCAAGTCTTTCATCCTATCATTCATAACATTTGACCTTAACGACATGGACTAAGTCAACATGTCACAAATTCCTTTGTCTACAATCCGTACTAAGTCTCGTACATAACTATCCCAATACGACCCACGTTCTCGAACCATATACGTATCGCGTCTGGGGCTACCCCCGCTAGGTAACTTATCCAGACATCATGCTCGCACTCTTCCGGCACAAGAGGTCAACTTGAGTCTACGATGCTCAAAGGCAACAATCTTTCTGACCCAAGGTCTCTTACTATGCGCCCAAACACACATAACCTAACCGTTACTCAAGCCGATCTACGACACAACTCTTAAGGTCGTTTTACTATCCGTCGCTCTCGCGCATTGCAAAATTCTTGCAATCGCCTTACCGTATCACTATACTAGGCACGTTCCTTAACATACACTACCTCATCCCTCCTCGATACAATCTCTTACGCGACTTCTTCAGGGTCATCCTATGGGACTTCAACATTTACTTGATTTGGCGGTCAAGTCTTCTAGGGTCATCTGCCCCGAAACTACGCTCGATAATTGGAGATCATCAACGAGGGACAGTTACAACGAACCATGCTATATCCTATCGCGGAGCCAAATCAATTCCCAACAATTCCTATAGGACTTTACCCAATCCGACGTACTTTTACCAATCCGTAATTTATCTATCCCCCGCGCAACTGATGCGCCGATAACTACTCGAATCACTTATGCTTATTGCACGTCGTTACTACTCGAATCACTCATGCATTACCGTCGACCATCTTCGCTAGTCGCATGACATCTACTCGCCTCAAATCCGAGTTTACCTATCCGTATTCATAGCTCGACACACTCCGTACTCATCAAAACCATCCTCGAACAATTTTCGCATCAAACCACAAGTCCATATCAAATATGCCTCGCCTCGCAAGTTCGATCATCCCCGCTGGATGAATCACCATACCAACGCTCACGCGGAATGATCGTTCTAATTTGACGTGATGCATGTGCGAGGCTGGTGTTGCACTCGCATAAGACAAGAATGTCAACATAGTGGTTATCCGCGAAGCAATCCAGACACTTTCGATTTCATTCGAGCAACATCCATTCACTCTCAAATTCTCCGAAGCATTCCTACCATCGTCATCCAAATCGACATCAACTTAACTTGCATCTTATTCATCCAACAACAATGCTCAACATAATTTTCGTTCATTCGATCAGAGTATCCCCGAGTTATTGCATATCGTCTTTGATACGCCTCAATACCATCGTCGATATGCATAACTTGAACATCTTCCTTTCTCATAAGCTCAAACCCGTTGCAATCATTGCCATCATCCGAACTCGAATACGAATCAAGTCTCGCACTTATCAAGATCCATTCAGTTGTAACTACTTAACATCGTCGCGTCACAATTTCAATTTCACATATCCATTCTCATATCCCTAACTCGCACTTCCAATCGTGCTACCGACTCCTCGCGCTAACCCAATTTCGTTCGCACGATTTCTCCGTACTTACTCAATACGTTCCGAACAACTCTTCGTACTAACTCACGTACATTCGACCGTGTCGACTTTCCTCAACGTAACATTTCTTTCGCTATGCTCAACTTATCGTTCGACTTACACTTAGCGAATCCTCGCTCGACGTATCATCCATAAGTAAGACTTCGCACATAATCGTTCGACTCAATTCACCGAAACATACTTGCATCGACTTCTATCAAGTCATTTCCACCCGAGTCTTGGTACTATTCCGTCCACTGAGGACAAACATATCACAACAATACAATCATCTCGACGTAACCTATCGCAAGTCGCCAACCGACTTAACATAGCTATCGCTAAGTGGTATTCCATATACCACTCAGGATCGAGCCTATCATTACCGACACAATACTTCGCTATATTGATCGCATAATTGGTATTGCATATACCACTCGGAATCGAGTCATTACTCGACATCACACTTCGCGTAGGTCCGACATCTATCCCGAATCAACTATCCCGTATGGCGATCCTTCCGATCCCAGCTCTAGCGTTAGCTCAAGTTTGGCACACATTCCATCTAACCGTCTCATGGCGATCATATCGATCACATCCGCAACATTCGCTTATTCAAAGCTCAACGCGACATATGGCCAACATAAACGTTCGCCTACTCAAACTCGACTCGTTCAAATCGCATCCACGATCTTCCAATCTCGCTCGTTGCAACTCGTGCAACAATTCATTCTCGATGCTTAAGGTCATTTCTCAATCTCGCACAACATATCGCTATCCATCCGCATAGCCATACAACACGCATCATACCATATCGACTCGTTGCACCGATGCAACGAACGATTCGCGACTTGCTGTACTCCGTGCAACCAACGACACATAACCATTCTCGTAGCCACATAATACGCATCGTCTTACATATCGATCCGTTGCACTTCGTGCAACCAACAACACATAACTCCTCCCACTTCGTGCGACCGACAACACATATCGTTGCACTTCATGCAACCAACATCACCATAACTCGTTATACTTCGTGCAACCAACATTCTCCGATGGCAACCGGAGATAGCGTGATAGTCACGACATACTTGTGGCAGACGAACTCACTTAATATAGACTTATTGTATGGAACATCCAATGTAGCCGAGCAGATTCATGAGCCATGCGGTTGCGGAAACAACTTAGAGTCAACTGAATTCGATAGTGAAGCAACTGAGGGTCAAAGAGATTCACGTACGGTCCAAAGGATGGAACCGCTCTGATACCAACTTGTCACGCCCCGACCCGGGAAATCGTTCGTCCTCGCTAGATTTTATCCGAATCATCGTCCTCGCTGGGACGTGATGCCGCACGAGCCTGGAGTTGCGCTCGTGCAAGGCAAGATAACAGGTTCACATAGAACTATCTCAAATCGATAACATAAGCAGCGGAATAAAACAAAGAATAACATAAGAATCTCTTTTATTCATATTGAAGTGAAGGTTACAAAGGCTCTGAATAGCCCAACATAAAATGCCAATTGGCTACAACGCTCATGATCTCTCTAGCTCACAAAGGATTACATTGTTCCATACATTATGCCTCTTTATAGCCACCAAGTAGTTTTCGGCCGAACATCTCCATGTCGCAAGTCCGAACGCCTATGCAGAAGCTCCTCTTGAACGCCAAGGACTCCATGCCTCGACACGTCCAAGCCAAGCTCCGCCCTACGCCGATCATAACCTGACCTGCACATAAACTAGTGGGGGATTAGTGCTTTCGTCCTCGCTTCGCACTGATCATGACCCGATCGCACCCAAACCAAACACTAAATTATTTAGTGAAACATGCATCTTAATTGGTGATCTTTCTATTTAGCCTTAGGATCAGTTTCATGGCAATACTCATGCATAGCAACTCATCTTAATTGTGTCCCATACCGTGTTCCTGCAGCAGATACAGTTAGCCATAATATGAACATAACATAGTGATCGTGCTCATCTCCGCTCCACATTGCCTAGCCTGCACGGTTAGAACTTAACATAAGCAATCATACGATTCGTGCAACCGACCAATCATAAACGTAAACATATGCATAATGGGTGACAGGCCCTGCGCCTGCACCCAGCTCTCATCTCAGCCCACCGGCCCTATCTATATGAAGGTCACGGTGTTTCGCACCGTAATGGACTTGGCATCTCATATGTGTAAGCCTACAATCGCTTCGATACGGATTGCTAGTCCAGTATTCGAAGGATCCCAAACTTACGGATATCATAGCTTATCACAGCACTGGACGGTCGCAATCCGTCCGAATGTTGTGCATCATAAATACCACACATAATTCCCTCCTAGGTCGAACGGTCCCGGCGCCCCGGCGTAACCGTTCGAGGGAAGCCGTACCCGTGCACGGGCCATCCGAGTCCATTGACCATGCAATACGTACCATATCATACAATCCATAGCATACCAACCAATCTCGTATTCCATAAACATAGTCTCGCACATAAACGGTTTCCCGTGCCATAAACATATTCGTGTCTCATAAACATAATCCACCATTCATATGGGGAGCTCCGTCGGCGTTATGCCCCAACACATCCATATTGATGCACGACGCCCAACGGCTTAGACATCTCGTACTCATATTCAACGCGTACCATTCGTAAGTTATTCTCATAGCATAATTTCGTATTACTTAGTCTTTCCGTAACATAAGTGCCCGAAGGCACGCTCAGCGCCGTATTCAATGTTCTACGCCTAGTGTTCAATGTTCTCGGAGGCGTGCACGTGATGCACATCTCAATATCATCTTTCAATGTTCTACCATCATTGTCCTACCGCGACCCGTGCACTCGATGCACGTCGCTTCAATTGTTCAATTGTTCAATGTTCTATCTTAGTGTTCAACGCATATTTAGACACTTACTCGCCGAGCCACGCTCGCTGACTCGATAGCATATTACGCATACCATAATACATTTTATTAGACGTGAAGGAATAGGGAGAGAGAGTCAAGAACCCGCCCACCTTAAGCCGATACGCCTTGCCGCCTTGCCGATTGAAGCGTCTCGCTTCCATAACTCGATCGCATAGCTAACTCCCGGATTTAGCCATTCCTTCGAACTACTCGGTTGATTTGACCTATCGCGCCCATACCACGATCCGTAATCCAGCATAAAGGCATAGCCTGCACACCAGATCAACCAACATCAGCGCTTGCTCAACGGAACTTATCCTTTGCATCGATTCGATTCATAGATTCCAACCGACTCAAAGCGTACCTTTGGCCAACGTAACACTTGCATCGATTCGCATCGATACCTCATCGGGTCAACGCAACTCTTCGAGTCAACGACTCATCATAATGCACCGATGCGGAGCGGGGCATTACAGTGCGTTTGTCAAATCTTAGTAAAAGTGCATTCACAATTCAGGTTCTCACTAGTGTAACTTGTATTCTTTTCTTGTATCACGATCAAAATATAGAAGTATTGTACAAGTCATTGATACTGTTGCATGGTTAATACAATTTGAAGTGTACAATGATTGCCAAGTATTGCACTCCTTGAAAAATTCATTCCAACATGGGTACATCACCTCCATTGAAGTAACCATGCAATGTAGTTTCTCTGTATACCTAAAAACTTTCTTTTTCCTTTTTGAGATTTTTCATCAAAGGTTATAGTAGCTAGGGCGTAGTCAATGGTTCTTGAAAATAGGCTTCAGTTTTCGAGGAGTTACTTTTTGCAACTGGAAATGTAGTCAATTAAATGAATAGCAGATGGCATGTTCATGTAAGCAAGAACATAGCAGATACTGATATCCTTAAAGCAATAAAGTTTTAGTTCTGAATTATGCCAATATTTCAGATTATTTTGTAAGAGATGCATCCTTACAGAATACACACTGGACAATTCCTTAAAGTGATGTGTTACATGAATACCACCCTGATGGGATGGTAAATGGGCAAGTGCAGTGGCTTCCATTAGAGAAGATATGGTCCTCAACAGAGCAGAGTGGAACAACAAGGACCCAGGCAGCAGGGACCCAAAAATTTGGGACGAGGGATTAGTAGTAGTATCTTTGCTAGCACTTTTTCTCACCGGTATCCTTTCTTGACATTTGCAGATTCGAAATGAAAAGGCCAAAAGATATTTAAGTAGCATGAGGAAAAAACCACCAGTGCCTTTCTCACAGAAGTTCCCTAATGCAGACCCATTGGCTCTCCGTTTACTTGAGTCTCTACTCGCATTTGATCCGAAAGATCGTCCTTCTGCTGAAGAGGTAAGGATATGAGCCTCAGATATCACATAAGTGGCTAATTTATTACAAGTGTGGTCTATTCTGATACTTAAGTTTTGTATTTTTCAGGCACTTGGTGACCCATACTTTCATGGTTTGGCAAATGTAGATCGTGAACCATCTACACAACCTATCTCGAAACTTGAGTTTGAGTTTGAAAGGAGGAAATTGGCAAAAGATGATGTACGAGAGTTAATTTACCGCGAGGTACAAACCAACGCTTACAACATTTATTTTAACATCTCTGTCACTATATCAACTTTATACTTCTGATGGACTTATATTTACTAAATGTAAACAGATTTTAGAGTATCATCCTCAGATGCTTCAGGAGTACCTTCATGGTGCAGATCAGGCTAACTTCATGTACCCGAGGTATGTCTATCATTTAAATTCCCATAATCACTCATTTGATAAGGATTACTACATTTACTTGTGCAGTTATGTGCCTCTAGTCAAACACAGTACGTTTTTGCTACTTAAAGAAACAAGTATTTAAATGGAGAAAGCAAAACTAGAACACACAGAACTTACGTGGTTCAGCAATGCCTACATCCACGGGAGAAGAGGAAAGTTTTTCATTAATTTCATCACACTTGCAATACAAGGAGAGAAAGCCTAAATATATAGGCAAGTTTGGCTCCTAAACCATTGGTTAGTTGTAACCAAGTAAGTTATAACAAGATGGAGGTTGTAACAAATTAGTTGTAACAAGATGGAGGTTGTAACAAAGTACTTGCAACAAGATACACTCTATCCTCTTCTCCAACACTCCCCCTCAAGTTGGTGCGAAAATGTCAATTGATCTCAACTTAGTCAAAATATCTTGAAGCCGATATGTTGTCAAACCCTTGGTAAAGATATCGGCTAACTGATCTTTGCTTCTTGTGTAGGGTGTACATATAGTATTCTCTTCCACCTTCTCACGTACAAAGTGGCAATCACCCTCTATATGTTTGGTCCTCTCATGGAACACAGGATTAGATGCAATGTGAATGGCCGATTAGTTATCACAATACATCTTCATGGGTAAAGAGGGTTTAAATCCCAAATCACATAATAGTGCATGAAGCCAAACCAATTCACTTGATGTGGAGGCCATCGACCGATACTCAGCTTCTGTACTGGAGTGTGCAACCATCGATTGTTTTTTTTTTTTTTACTTTTCCACATTACAAGATTTCTACCAACAAAGGTACAAAATCCGGTGGTAGAGTGTCTATCCGTCTGACTACCAGCCCAATCTGTATCCGTGTATCCTTCAACATCGATATATCCATTTTTCTCATCCAAATGCCACGACCTGGGGACCCATTTAAGTACTGGAGAATTCTATTTGCTGCCTGCAGATGTTTGTCACATGGTTTATGCATAAAACGACTAATCAAACTTACAGTATAAGAGAGATCAGGTCTAATAATAGTAAGATAAATTAGTCTCCCTAGTAGACGTTGGAACTGTCCAATATCCTGTAAAGGTGTACCTTCGGAACTTAATTTAATAGAGGTATCTACAGGAATTGGAACTACTTTAGCCCCAAGTTTTCCAGTTTCCTTTAGCAAATCCAAGCAGTATTTACGTTGGTTAAAAAATAAACCTTTACGTGAGTAAGCAGTCTCCATACCTAGGAAATATTTTAGGCTCCCCAAGTCCTTTACAACGAATTGTTGCTGCAAATGAGATTTGAGTTCCTTGATCTCTTTCTTATTGTTCCCTGTTATGATAAGATCATCAACATATACAAGTACAACTGTTACACGACTCTCCTTCTTTTTAACAAATAATGATGAATCATTGACACTTCTTTTGAAACCATTTGTTACAAGAGCTGAACTGAGCTTAGCATACCATGCCCTTGGTGATTGTTTTAGGCCATACAAGACCTTTTGTAGTTTACAGGCCATCCCTGGTTGGGCTTCACATGGGTGTCCTGGAGGCAACTTCATGTAAACTTCTTCTACTAAATCACCATTTAAAAATGCATTTTTAATATCCATATGATACAATTTTCATTCACGATTTACAACAACTGATAACAAAACTCCAATAGTGCTCATTTTTGCAACAAGTGCAAAGGTCTCCTTATAGTCTATTCCATAAGTTTGTGTAAATTCCTTAGCCACCAACCTAGCTTTATGCCTTTCTACTGATCCATCACTGTTGTATTTAATTTTATATACCCATTTGCAACCAACAGGTTTTTTTTCATAAGGCAATTTTACTATTTTCTATGTTTTGTTATCGGCAAGAACTTGAAGTTCTTCTTCCATTGCTTTTCACCACACTTCATGAGCACTGGCTTCATGAAAATTGGGTGGTTCAATAACAATTTTGCTAAGAAAGGTACGATAAGAAGGAGAAATGGAGTCATAAGATAAATGATCTTGTATAGAATTAGAAGAAGTATGATAGGTGTAAAAGTACCATAGTCTTGTTGAAGTTTGTCGCTCTCTAGTAGATTTGCGACGAGTAGGCCCGATATCAGAAGATGGTGGAGTATTAGAGGTATGAACAGACACATCATCAACCGCCCCCTGCGGTGCAGCACTAGAGAAATCATCAACAACTGGTAATGGTATGTGTGTGTTCTCCCCCTGCGGCGCATCACTACTTGAGAAAAAAGGTATATTCTCAGAAAAATTTACATTACGTGAGATAAAAAGTTTTTCTGATGTCGGGTCGAGACATTTATAGCCTTTTTTTAGAGTAGCAGCCTAAAAAAATGCATTTTATTAATCGAGAGTCAAGTTTATCTCTTTGGATAGGTAAAACATGAACAAAACAAAGACACCCAAAAACTCTCAGATGAAAAATATCTACTTTATGTCCTTTTAGAACTTCTATTGGTGATCTAAAATCAAGGATTCGACTCGGAAGTCGATTTATTAAGTATACAGCTGTGAGAACACCATGTGACCAATATCGTTTAGGAACATTCATTTGATGCATCAGTGCTCTGACTTCTAAAAGGTACCGATTTTTTCATTCTGCAACTCCATTTTGTTGTGGAGTGCCAACGCAACTTGTTTCATGAATGGTGTCCTCCTTTTGAAGATGGTTACCAAGAAGAGTCATTGTGTACTCAGTACCATTATCAGAGCAGAGAATTTTAATACGAGCCGAAAATTGAGTGAGAATCATGGATTGAAAATTTTGAAAAACTGACACAACTTCATTTTTATGTTTGAGTAAATAAATTCAAGTAGCTCTTGAAACATCATCAATAAATGTTACATAGTACTTAAAACCATCATAAGATTCGGTTGGGGCAGGTCCCCAAACGTCAGAATGAATTAATTCAAATAGTGCAGCAGTAACATTGGTCGAGGTGCCAAAAGGTAATCAAGTCTGTTTCGAAAATTGGTATACCTTACAAAGATTATTTTGAGCAACAAGATGAGAAAAAATACGAGACAACGAGTGAGCAGACGGATGTCCTAAATGCTTATGCTAGAGGGTCATTGATTGAGAGATAAAAGTTTGAGGTGCACTTTTCAAAACATAGAGACCATGAGATAATACTCCTTTACCAATCGTCCTTCCCATGACTTGATCCTGAAAAACAACATCAGAAGGAAAAAAATGACATTGCAATTCAGATCGTTAGTAACTCTAGCAACCGAAAGCAACTTTGAAGGAAATGACGGTATATATAGAGCATCGGTCATAGGGTGGTGATGAAAAAAAGATAGTTTTTCTGATCCAAGAACAGGAACAGTAGTGCCATTAGCTATTGACACCATTTTTTTGTTCCGTGAAATGAAATGTAAAAGGTAACTCATATCATTTGTCATATTATCTGTAGCACCAGAGTCAATAATCCAATCTGATGATTGAAACAATGAGGATGTGAGAGCATGGAGATTACCTATCAGATAGGTAGATGGCTCGAAGCAAGATTCAGCATTACTAAATTTTTGAAGTAGCCCGGTCAGTTCTCCAACCAAACGTTTATCTTCAGATCCAAGTATAGTGGTGTTATTAGCCACAGATGTAGGGGCATTGTTAGCCACTCGTCGTTTCGGATCTTTTGTGGGTCTAAGATGTGGATGCAGATCCCAACATCGATCCTTTGTATGATAGGGTTTATGACAATGTTCACATAGTCGTCGTGAGGAGCCAACCACTTTGTTATTTGAGTATTTTTCAGCTTTACGATTGCCTACCACTAATGCACATGATTCTGGTTTGAGACTTTTAGTCTCACCACCCATTACCAACCGACGAGTTTCTTCCTTCTGGATGATAGAGCAAACTGCGCTGAAAGATGGAACTTCGGCACCAAGAAGTATTTGTCTACGTAGGACCTCATATTCTGGTTTAAGACTTGCAAGAACCTGAAAAACTTTGTCTTTCTCTATGCGTTGCTGAAGAACTTTGAGATCAGTAGTAGAAGGACGATAAATATTAAGTTCATCCCACATACCTTTCAATTTTCCGAGATTCTCGGTGAACGAGGTCTCCTCTTGTTTGCACCTCGTAATTTGTTGTTGGAGTTGAAAGATCCGTGCACCCCTCTCTTGGTGGCCATAGAGATCTTTGATAGAATCCTAAAGATCTTTAGCTGTTTCTGAAAAGGAGAAAATTTTAGAAATTTTACTTTCCATTGAATTAGGAAGCCATGACATGACTTGATGATCATGAGTTTGCCATTCTTCGAACTTAGGATCATCCTTTTTTTAAGCCTTCGTCGTTCCTGTGATTTGCCCCAATCTCGATCTCCCACTTAGGGTGAGGTATGCTGCATGAGACCATGGAACATAGTTGAGGCCATTCAAGAGGAAGGAGGTAAGCTTGATGTTGGACCCTCCATGTACATCGGATTCGGCCATCCGTACTCTACGAAGTGAGAAGAGACAAGAGGAACATGATCTCAATTACGTATATGTAACATAGATCTCCAGCCTGACCATCGACCTTGTTCATATACGAGAAATTGAGAAAACCTGCTCTGATACCATAAAGAAATAAGTATTTAAATGGAGAAAGCAAAACTAGAACACACAGAACTTACGTGGTTTAACAATGCCTACATCTATGGAAGAAGATGAAAGCTTTTCATTAATTTCATCACACTTGCAATACAAGGAGAGAGAGCCTAAATATATAGGCAAGTTTGGCTCCTAAACCATTGGTTAGTTGTAACCAAGTAAGTTATAACAAGATGGAGGTTGTAACAAATTAGTTGTAACAAGATGGAGGTTGTAACAAAGTACTTGCAACAAGATACACTCTATCCTCTTCTCCAACACTACTTTACTCTAAGTTTACTGATAGCTATAGCTATATTCTCAAAAGTATTCTTATTTGCAGGTATGCCCCTTTAGAATTTCTAATTCCACGTATATTCTCGAAAAAGGTTTCCTTTTGTGTAGGCACCCTTATCGTTAGTATCTATTAATGTCACTCTATTTGTGAAGTTTTTGAGCTAATTTTGCTTATCTAGAATTTTGCTTTGGATTCTTCTAAGATTAGAACGCCACAAGAGACTAAAAAGAAAGGATAGAGAAAAGAAGTATCATTGAGGTATGTAGATGCCTATCAATGGTGTGGCTGCTAAAACGAGTCAGATGGAGGATAACTAACGACGCCAAAGTCACCGCCTTGTTCATCTACAAACAAGATCCCTGAATCTGATAGGGGGATTGAGTCCACAAGCAAGCTGGAGTCTACCAGAATTTAGAGAGTAATTCTCAGACAAGTGAAATGTAATTTTATTGATTGATCAATTATCAAGTATAATGGAGGCCTTTATATTGACTCACATCTCTTGGAAAACAAGTAAAAATCTAATCCTAATCCTAAATAAGGAACAAAAATATCTTAACTAAAGCATAGCAAAGATTCAACCAGACTACATTCATATCTAGTAAATCTAATTTTGAAAGCTGCCTAAAATAACCTGCTGAAAATTGACTATTTTATGGCTAATTAGATCGGACATTGACTGAAAATTTGATTGATAGACCACGACAACGTCCTGAACGAGATCTTTGATGCTCTTCGTCTGGTTTCTAACATTCTGGTTGCCCTTCTAGGTCGAAGGAAGTTTCCCTTCATTATCTCATTATAATAATTGGTAATCAGCTTTGGTTACTTAATCGAAATAATATTTATATAAGAAAGCAGTGTTTCAATTTGTTACAAGTTATAATATTTTATATTTTATTATTCACGTGTGTCTTAACCTTTTTTTGACCAAGGTAAATGTACATGTTCATGAATGTTTGTGACAAGGGTATCCATGTGAAAAGTATGAAGGATATGCATGTAATTATAAATTTTACAACGGTATACATGCAAAGAACCTAAATTATTCAGATCATTCCACAGAAAATAAGAATCAAAAATTTTGGAGGAAAAAATAATAATTAAGAACCCGTGTGCTTGGATTTCTTAGTGGGGAACTCCGACCCATGCCACGATTATCAAAGCAGCAGATCTTGACACCACCTGCTACCTACCCCTCCTCTTTACAGCTGCCCAATCGTGGATAAACGGTGGCTCATGGCTGGCAATCCCTCCTCTTCGATGGGGTTGGTGGTGCTCATCAGGATCCTGATTTGTGGGGTGCTACACCTCGTGGGTCACTTCCAGTTCTATACAAAACCCTCATATTAAATTACGGTCTTTTTTTTATATCTAACAAAATGCACTTGTATTTCTGCAAACTTGACACATGCAAACGAGTTAATACATTTCTTTGGGCTTGGGTCCTCATAGTAGCTTCTGAGATGATCACATTGACACTTTTCTTTATAATGTAATTATCTTTCTATTCCCCTTTTCTATTATGGTAAATAAACATGGATGAAGTACTTTTTACTGTTGAGCTATATTTTAGTACGGCTTATAGCAAATGTGAGTATCGCTTACCTAGTACTTTCTGACAGCGGAGTTGATCGTTTTAAGCGACAATTTGCTCATCTTGAAGAGCACCACGGAAAGGGTGAAAGAACTACTCCAGTCCTACGACAGCACACCTCTTTGCCTCGGTAAGACATGTCTGATGATATAGTTGCCTCACAAGTTTTATATGTTTACTGACGCTTATACTCGGATCAAACCTGACCAAAGCTACAAGCTTGTCTTGCCAGGATGGTTCAAACGGTAGTGATCGGTCTTAAAATTCAAATTTCCTAATTGACTAGATTTATCTGGCTTGGTTGAGGATTCTAGAAAGTGCTTGGTTCTGGCTCCAAAAGTAAAGAGTTAGGTTTATGTGCACACTGACAAGATGCAAGTTGGGCTGTATGGAATTTTTTTTTTTTCCTTTGTGGATGCAGTTGAAGCTTCCCAACCTGGTGGTTTTAGATTCTACAGGTGCAAATTTTATGCCATTTAAACCAAAGATAACTTAATTATTAACTTCGTCCAACGACTATCCTCGTATTAGGCTTCATCCATGAAAATGGAGTCGGGTATGGGGTACAACTTTAGTTAGCTTCATGAAACTGTCAAACAAAATTTCAGAATGGCTGCCGATCTAACAGTATCAAACACTACCAATTGATGCCAAATTCCTGAATAAGAAAACTGTGTACTAGACAGGAACTTGCCGAACATAGAAGGCCAGTTCTCACCTACTATTGGTCTCAGTTTAACCTCGTGCAACCAAGAAGCAACCATGGAAAGTTCTCTTAAAGTAAGTGTTGATGCTGAGTGTTGAAGTAAAAGACCCTTTTACACTAAGAAAGTCTAGAAGAAAGAAGATAATATCTGCTATAGGGCATTGTAGTCAATTATGGCACATATTTAAGAATATGCATTCCCTTATTTACAATGCCCTTAGATTAGAGAATAATGCATATCTTAACAAATGAAAGTTCTTAATCAGAAGATAGCCGATCAATTATTGTTACATTTTGGAAGGTCAAACCTTTATATTCTTATGTATGTGTCTTAGCTCCAATAGTGTACCATTTTACAATGCTTACTTTTATAAAGTGTTACGAAATAAGTCTAAGCTATTTCTTTTCAAATTATGTAATAAAAACATTTTATGCTTATATAAATTGATGTTAAATTAAATGATACTCAACTAAATCAGGTCTAATACCTCTGTAAAGTACAAGTTCTACCATTGAGCCACTTATTTACTATTTACATCCAGTTTGATATGGAGTCTGTTTTGAGAATCTCAATCTGCTGCAGTTTGGGTTATGTTAGGGAAATGAGATGAATATGTCAGGATAATTAGGATTGAGGGCCCTAACTGTCCTCAAGTTGGAGTGCCAATTTCACTTCTGTGTTAATTGCCATGTCAAGGTTCAAGTCAATCTGTTCAAAACACTGATGCACCAATGCTTAGCAAGATTCAAGACACATTTCACTGACATTTCTTTTTCTTGCTCCGTGCACAGGGAGAGGGTACCTGCTCCAAAAGTCGAAGTTTCAGATGAGAATAGTGGTTTGAGGAATGATTCTTCTGCAATTGACACTGACCTTGAGGGCCCAACATCTTTGCAGCAAAGCGAGGATGAAAAAAATGCACAGGACGTAGAAAATGGCATCAGCAGACCTAATTGCAGCGCTCGCAGTTTGTTGAAGAGCGCTAGCATCAGTGCTTCCCAGTGTGTAGTAGTGAAACCCAAAAGAGACTGTCAAGTAAGTATGCAGCAAAGCGTTACCATGCATCTTTACTTGTCAATTTTCTGTAGGGAAGTCAGTGTGTATATTCTATTGGACTGTTAATTTATTAGGTAGAACTATTGCTTGTTAGCTTTGATCCATCATATAAATGATCCTTCCATTATCGACATGCAGAAAAAAGGTTAATAGTTATATGCTATAATATGTTGTTTTTGATATTTTATAATTACTATTGTACACTGCCGCTGCAGTACCCTTAATTAGAACTCTAGCAATTGTTTCAAATCTTGTCTGAGTTCTTCCATCTTTAGTAAACATAGATGAATTGCAAATATTTTGTAGCGCACTTTTTTAGGAGCGGAGATTGAAATATCATTGATGCACACACCGTCTCGTTAGGAGCAATTTTTTTTTAACAAAAATTGATTAATATGTCATATCTATTAATTCCTGTAGAAATTTATATGAGTGTAGGCATGTTCTTTAGGAGCAAAATTGTTTTTTTACAAAAAATTATCAATGTGATATCTATTAATTCCTGTAGAAATTTATGGGAGTGTAGGCATGGAGATGGAGACATGAGAAAAGGAGATAATGGAGGCTACTCCTAAATAATATGTAGAGAATATGGAGAGATTCATTTTATTTATAACAAAATAAAAGATACATTTATGAAAAGACAACCTAGATTGTTGACTCAATCTATAAGAATGACTAAATCAATCTAAAACTCTAAATAAATCTACTACTAAACTAATTCTCAATATCCCATAAAACATTCCTAAATTAATCCTAAAATGACCAAATTATTCTAACTTATAACATATTCTTCAACACTACCCCTCAAGTTGAACATGTTGTGAAACATACAACTTGCAATTGCAGACACTTAGCTATTCTCTCAAACTCCCACTCAAGTACATATTATAGAAACATGTACAACTTTAGTTACAAAATTTTCGAAACTCATAAAAAACGAAACAAATGACCCAACTCAACTCGTTGATCGCGGTAGACGAGCACTCTGGCTTCTTTATTCTTCTTCTAATTCTGCTAGTGGCTCATATCTCATCATGGTTTCGCATCATATGTTGTACTCTGCATGACATGTTGTTGGCTTTGATTCAATATCTTATTTCACTATTTGCTTATGCTGTTGTTACGCCCACCAACTTCTGTATCTCTCTATAGTCTCCCCCTCAAGTTGAGTATGATAATGAAGATAAGATGAATGATCATGCTCAACTTGCAGAATGCAAGAAAAAAAAATGAAAGATTAAATTTACACCAATATTCCAATTTGTGTTGTCACAGCTGCTATCGCCATGATATGTTGCCACCACTAACAATCTAACAGCTGAGCTATGACGCCTTATGACCGTCACGTCTAGCTTTCAGTCTTTACTACAGTTGATGCATTGCCAATCGCCAATGTCATCATAGAACCCGCTCGGATACCATGTAAAAATATATTTAGTTTAGGCATGATCGTCCTGCTCTGATACCATGATTTGGAGAAAACCAACAACTCTCCTTTAAAGAGATTCATCTTATTTATAACAAAAATAAAGGATACACATGAAAAGATAAACATGGACTCTTGACTCAATTCTATAAGATTTAACTAAATCAACTTAAAACTTAACTAAATATTTGACTAAATCTACTAAACCAATTTAGAGATCCTATAAAATATTCCTAAAGTAAATCCTAAAAAATAACCCAAAATTTGTAAGTTATACCATATTCTTCACTAATACCTTTTGTTGGTCCATGTGTTTACTATTTTTTCGGGGCTGTCATTTAAGTGTTGTGAAAATCTCTCTGTTGTAAAATTTTAGTTACACATGTTTGTTTGTTGTAGACAATCTAGTGTTAGTGCCGAGGCATAATTTTCGATAGAAAATTCTGAAACTGAAACAATTGTACACACAACGTTTCAAATGCAACACCTTAAAGAAGATGTGCAACAGAGATCCTGGAGGATCCTGAATTACGAGGATCTAAAAAGATTCTACGTAATACACAAAAATCTAAAGAGACTTTGTGCAAGCAACTATCGGCAGTAGAGCTTCTAAAAAGAAGTTACTGTAAAAGGCAACAGCAGCGAAGACAGGCGAGAATGAGATGCTGGGGTGAATGAACCACCGTTGCTCAAAGCTTTATTCTCCCCATACGAGCACGAACAGCTTCCAGGAACCAGCAAGTTCACGCAGAACTTCTGGAACGCTCGTAAGTCAATATTTGAGACTTGAACGGGCTTCTGGACTTTAACAGACTCCCTCAACTCTCTTCTTGGTGCATCTTTCAAAGGAGGCCAAGGGGCTCTATTTATAGAGTGGAGTTGAGACTTCACCTCTTCTCCTATCCGATGTGGGACTAAAATACCAATACTCAAAAACAGAGTTTGATATTTTAGATAATCCCACAATCAGCATAGAAGTGTGCCAGTCCACGCCTACCCCCCGAACACTCCCGTGCATGCACGAGACATCCTGGAGTCCGTGTCCGAGTCCGAGTTCGCACAACAAAAATTAACTTGCATCCTTGTTGGATTTAATCCTTTTTCCTTCTAGGAAAATACTTCCACATGGCACAAACTTGTGCCCCACTACACCTCATGTGCACACCTCAACACAAGCAATGCATTATATTGAGATACTCACCATTTGGTGTAGCCGATGTGGGACTATCTTTTCTAGTCCAAAGGCAAAAACACCAACAATCTCCCACATATCTCAATATATGGGTTGAGCGTTCCCCACAGTTTCTGTCCATCATGCATTAGGAGAGATGTCGCTACGACTTGAATCTTCCCGCATAGGTTAAATAACAGCATGATACAAGAATGGACTAAGCCTTGAATTCTGCACCATAACTGTAATTTTTTCTACTCACATAATGACATCAACTGTGCTTCTGGCTGCACATTGAAGGTCTTGTGCCAGCCTGGTTTCAATGTATAATTTTTGGGCGTCTACAAGTTTACCTTCAAGAGACGGCCTAATATCTCTGTCCATACACTATAGGTGAGTTCTTTATAAAGAGTCATGGCATGAAGCATTGCGCTTCTTTGCGGTGCTACGCCGCTATGACATGGCTTAAAGCCGAAGCTTTACCCCACCTGGGTACCTCATCGTAGTGTCATACTACTGTAGCATGAGGTCACAGGCCTCTTTGTAGTGCCAAACTACCCAGCATGAAGCCTTGTGCTTCCGTGCGGTGTTACGTCGCTATGACATGGCTCGGAAAGCCGAGGCTTTACCCTACCTGGTACCTCTTCGTGGTGTCATGCCACTGTAACATGAGGACATCGTCCTCTTTGTAGTGTTGTTTACCTCTCTTTATTACGATTATCATACAGCATTAGGCTACCTGCCAATTTGCGGTGCTACTCCGCTGTGACTTGGCTTGCAAAGCCGAGGCATTACCCCTACCTGGGAACCTCATGGTGGAGTCACCCCACTGTAGCATGGAGTTACACTCCTTGTAGTGCTGCGCTACCGTGCTTCCTGTAAAGCACTCCAGGCATTCACTCTGCCTGAGAACTCATTAAGGCATTTAAGCCAACCTTCCCACAGGATCCGTTTTTCGCAGAAAACAACAGTAGACAACAGTGGTTGTAGGTCCGTAACCTCTCCATGTCACATAGGACAAGTACCTACCGTTCCTGATATTCTTCTGGTTAATAGTCCTTCCTTGAACCAAAAGCTAGATGCCTAGTAGATTTCTCTTTGAACTAATAGCATAAAACTTTATGGTAGGAATGTAATAACACAATATCAGAATGCCTTCAAGCCCATTTTACAAGTTATGTCATCGACCAGCTGGCGCTTGAGGCCCTTGGTGAACGGATCCGCCAGGTTCTCCTGACTCCGGACATCAATCACTGCAATGACACCTCTCTTGATGAGATCGTTCATTGCCCTGTGCTTCAACCGCACAGTTCTCTTCTTCCCGTTGAATAGTTCATTTGATGCCACTGCTGCTGCCGCCTGGTTGTCACAGTATATCGGTATTGCCGGTATCTGAGCCCCAACCACCGGAAGATCATACATGAGCTCCCGAAGCCACTCTGCTTCATCTGCAGCAGCATCCAATGCAAAGAATTCAGATTCCATGGAGGAGCGAGATAACATAGTCTGCTTCTTCGACTTCCACGATGTAGCAGCTCCGCCTATGGCGAATACGAATCCACATGTAGAATACTCGCTCTCCATATCTGAACACCAGCTAGCATCATTGAATCCTTCCACTACTGACGGATCTCCGCTGTAGAAAAGTGCATATGTCTGAGTTTTCTTGAGATATCTCATAACACGCTTCACAGCTTTCCAGTGCTCAATGCCTGGATTGCTAGTGAACCGACTCAGCATTCCCACTGCAAAAGCTATGTCAGGCCTTGTGGCAGTAGTAGCGTACATCAAGCTTCCGATGACGCTAGCGTACTCCAACTGCCTGACGCTTTCTCTCGAATTTGGCTCCAGCTTCTGATCACTCCGGTACGATGTATCAATAAAAGGAAGATCTTGATACCCGTAGCGAGTGAGCATCTTCTCAATATAATGAGATTGTGACAGCGCTATTCCAGTGCCTGTCCGGATGATCTTGAGCCCCAAGATTACGTCGGCATCCCCCAAGTCCTTCATACTGAACTTGGTCGAGAGGAATTTCTTTGTCTCTGTGACGCAGCTTAAATCCGTACCTAGGATTAGCATGTCGTCCACGTAAAGACATACGATTACTCCTCTTCCGTCAGCAAACTTCGTATAGACACACTTGTCTGTTTCACTGACCCTATAGCCATTTGACCTTATCACCTTGTCAAACTTCTCATGCCACATTTTGGGAGCTTGTTTCAAACCATACAGAGACTTCATCAACTTGCAGACTTTGTCTTCCAGACCTCTGACGACAAAACCTTCTGGTTGTTGCATGTAGATCTATTCGGTCAGCTCGCCATTAAGGAATGCCGTTTTCACATCCATCTGATGTATCACCAGCTTGTGTATTGCTGCTAGAGCAATTAACAATCTGATGGTGGTCATCCGAGCTACTGGAGCATAAGTGTCAAAGTAGTCGATCCCCTGCTTCTGAGCAAACCCCTTGGCCACTAGCCTGGCCTTGAACTTGTCAATGGTTCCATCTGCTTTCATCTTTATCTTGAAGATCCATTTGCATCCGATGGGTCTTACTCCTTCAGGCAGGTCAACCAATACCCATGTGTTGTTGGAGGTGATTGAGTCAATCTCGTTGTCTATCGCCTCCTTCCAGAATACAGCATCTCTGGTCTTCATCGCCTCATCATAGGTAAGCGGATCTGCTTCCACATGATAGGTGACGAAGTCATCTTCGAAGACTTTCGGCCTCCTCGTTCGCTTAGTTGACGGCTCAGCGAGTTCTGGTTCAGCTGGTGTCTCCTTGACGACAGCTTCATCTTGGACTAATGGTTCATTAAAGACTTCTGTCTGCTTTGTACCCTCATCATTCTCCGGAAGATCCGCGAGAACAATATTCTTGTGTTTTGCAAACTTGTCTTCAAAGTATTCAGCATCGCGAGATTCGATGATATGGTTTGACTCGATATCAAGGAATCTCCGAGCATCACTCTTCTCGGCATATCCCAAGAAGATCGCCTTTGTAGTCCTTGTCCCCAGCTTCTGAATCTTCAGATCCGGGAGCTTCACATAAGCCAGACACCCCCACACTCGAATGACATTCAAGTTAGGTCTGACTTTGAACCAGAGTTCATGAGGAGTTATGTCGGAAGTTGCATATGGCACTCTGTTCAGAATGAACGTTGCCGTTAGTGCAGCTTCTCCCCAGTAACACTTTGGAAGACCCGCAGTCAACAGCATGGAGTTCATCATCTCTGTCAACGTTCTGTTCTTCCTTTCTGCTACTTCCGTTGGATTGAGGAGAGTATGGAGCCATTGTCTCATTGATGATTCCATGTTCTTTGCAGAATGATAAGAATTCATGAGACCGATACTCCCCGCCTCGATCACTCCTTAACCTCTTGAGTTGTTGTCCAGTTTGCCGCTCAGCCTCGGCCCTGAACTCCTTGAACTTCTCGAATGCTTCGTCTTTAGACTTGAGCAAGTAGACGAAAGCATACTTTGAGAAGTCATCGATGAAAGTAATGAAATACTTCATCCCGGCCTTTGTAGAGAATTGTTTGAAGTCACAGATATCTGAGTGAACCAACTCCAGAAGATCTGTGCTTCGATGGACCCTGTGAAAGGGTTTCCTTGTGATCTTCGTCTGAGCACATACTTCGCATTTTTCTACCTTACCCCCACACTTGGAGATAAGTCCTAGACTAGACATTCTGTTAATCCTTTTACAATGAACATGTCCTAGCCTATTATGCCACAACTCAAATAAAAAAAAGTGATTGCATTTATATTATCATGCTGGGTTACAACAAGCTGAATCTTGTACATTCCTTCAGTTTGGAAAATTTTTCCGAAGAATGTACCCTTCTTGGACATCACCAACTGGCCAGCATTGATGTCCATCCTCAAGCCTGCGTTGCAGAGTAGACTTCCAGAGATCAGGTTCTTAGCAATTACTGGAACATGCTTCACACCTTGAAGCGTCAGAGTGTTCCCCGATGTGAGTTTCAGCTCCACCGTCCCGATCTCCAGTACTTCAACTTGTGCCTGGTTTGCCATTATGACCTTCTCTGAAGTTGGCTCATAAGAGACGAACCAGTCTTTGTCTGAACAGACATGGCAGGTCGCACCAGTGTCTATCCACCAGTCTAAGTCAGCCCCCACAGTTGCAACCTGTGCTATCATGGCAACTAGATTAGTAATCATAGAAACCTTACTAGGCTCACCTTGTTCTTTGGGCTTGGACTTGCATTCGGATTTGTAGTGGCCATTCTTGCCACAATTGAAGCAAGTCACATGGGACTTGGACTTCTGCTGCTTGAAAGCAGGACCCTTCACTTTCAGATTCGTGAAGTCCTTCTTTTTGCGATGAGAAGCAGCCTGCTTCCCCTGGTACTCTCTGGTTTGGACCAGATTTGCCTTCGCCAGTTGTTTGGACAGAGTATCTATCTTCTGTTGAGAGCGCATCTCGTCCTCAATATGGATCTCTTGCAAGAAATCTTCCAAGCTAATTTCCATCTTCTTTCGATGCATCCTTGCATAGAAGTTGTTCCATTCTGTAGGAAGTTTCTCGACGATCCCTCCAACGACAAACTTGTCGACGAGGGGCATGTTCTCGTCTTCTAGTTTCTGACGCAACTTCAGAAACTCCTTCACTTGGGGCAGCATCGCCTTCTCGTCTTCGAAGGTCCACTTGTGGTATTTTTCTACCATGAAGATCTTGGACCGGTTCTCGTCATCTTCATAGAGCTTTCCCAAGGAGTCCCATATCTCTTTGACAGATGTCTTCTCAATAAAGCTTTGAGATTGTTAGTGCCGAGGCACAATTTTCGATGGAAAATTCTGAAACTGAAACAATTGTACACATAACGTTTCAAATGCAGCACCTTAAAGAAGATGTGCAACAGAGATCCTGGAGGATCCTGAATTACGAGGATCTAAAAAGATTCTACGTAATACACAAAAATCTAAAGAGACTTTGTGCAAGCAACTATCGGCAGTAGAGCTTCTAAAAAGAAGTTACTGTAAAAGGCAACAGCAGCGAAGACAGGCGAGAATGAGATGCTGGGGTGAATGAACCACCGTTGCTCAAAGCTTTATTCTTCCCACACGAGCACGAACAGCTTCCAGGAACCAGCAAGTTCACGCAGAACTTCTGGAACGCTCGTAAGTCAATATTTGAGACTTGAACGGGCTTCCTGGACTTTAACAGACTCCCTCAACTCTCTTCTTGGTGCATCTTTCAAAGGAGGCCAAGGGGCTCTATTTATAGAGTGGAGTTGAGACTTCACCTCTTCTCCTATCCGATGTGGGACTAAATTACCAATACTCAAAAATAGAGTTTGATATTTTAGATCATCCCACAATCAGCATAGAAGTGTGTCAGTCCACGCCTACCCCCCGAACACTCCCGTGCATGCACGAGACATCCTGGAGTCCGTGTCCGAGTCCGAGTCCGCACAACAAAAATTAACTTGCATCCTTGTTGGATTTAATCCTTTTTCCTTCTAGGAAAATACTTCCACATGGCACAAACTTGTGCCCCACTACACCTCATGTGCACACCTCAACACAAGCAATGCATTATATTGAGATACTCACCATTTGGTGTAGCCGATGTGGGACTATCTTTTCTAGTCCAAAGGCAAAAACACCAACATCTAGTTACTGAATTTGCATGGTTTGTTGCACTACAGGATGAACCTATTTCAGAAGACGCAGATGAGGTTTGTTGATGTGCTGTCCCAAAAGGTAGCTGCACTATATGCCTAATATCAGCACAGAAGCTGCTGCGAAGATATGGTTTCAAAGTTGCCAAAAGAATCAGTAATGACCTTGGATGATTTGAACGAAACGCTTCCAGTATTTCCAGGTTTCGCTTTGGAATCAATTTTCCGCAGTTTCTGGATGTCTAACTTGGAGTTAATTTGCAGTTGAAGTAGGTCGAGCAAATATCCTCCTGATCGAGTGTGTGTACTAGGTCTCTCATGTAATTTAAATTTACTAGTCCATGTTATTTATGCTAATTTTACCACCTTACTTATAATTATGATTACTTATAATTATGAGGGATTCGTGTCAGTGTTGTTCTTACTAGCAGTCACTACTTCATGGTATAATGCTGCAGAAGAGAGAAATACAAGTCACTGCTTCACTAGTTCACTAGAGAGAAATTAGAGTGTGAGCATTGATTAATCGATTCAGTATACGAATCTACCTGATCATTCCAACTTGAGGTGGTGGTGGTGGTGGCGGGGTTGGGGGTTGGGGGGTGGGGTGGTGGGGGGTGGGGTGTTGGGGTGGGGTTGGTGTTGGAGTGGGTGGGGTTCCCAACCTATGTGGAGAAGATCCCGGAGTGCGACGAGCGTCGTCTGTGTGTCAGAGAAGCTCGGGGAGATGATGAGGCTATTCGGAGATGAAGAAGAAGCTCGGGAGCTACCCGAGTACTTTCTGGAACATGGGAGGCAGAGTTCTGGCCGAAATCTGCCCCCTTGGTTCCAGAACTGTTCTGTCACGAAAACACAGAGTTCTGGCCGAACTCTTGCTGCGGATTAGGGGGTTTATACATGATTTTTCCTAACCCTAGTCACAACACAACATTGAGGAAAATAGAGAGAAAAGAGGCAAGAGGCTATTGCAACTTTGGGAGGGAAGGTGGATTGAAGGCCGTTTTCGAAGAAGGATCGTGTTCGGATAATCTCTACTCGTCGTCTTTATTCTTCGTAGCCTTGTAATCAATTATTCTTGGTTTCAAGTGTTATGGGTATCCGTATTGGATCGGGAGAAGTTTGTAGAGGGTGTACTCCTTTATTTCATTAGTGAAGGCTTCTCTAGGGTTGGACTCCGATCGTCCCGTGGTTTTTTCCGCAAGGGTTTTCCACGTCAAAAATTTTCTATGTCTGCGTGGATTGTGTTTGGTATTTGGTTCGTGCGTTGTATTGCTTGGTTCTCTCGCAGGTACTCTTTAGTTTGGGGAAAGGTTTCCGCGCTTCTTTTCCAACAAAGTGGTATCAGAGCCAGGTCTGGAATTCAGAAGGGTGTCAGGAGTTGACAGGAAAACTAGAGAGGAGAGATGGAAACGAAGCCGGTGCGCATGGTGAACCTGAATGGCACCAACTATTATTATTGGCGGGGCAAGATGAAAGATTTGTTGTTTGTCAAGAAGCTGTATCTGCCCGTATTTGCTTCCGAGCGACCAGTTGATAAATTCGAGGAGGACTGGAATTTCGAACACATACAGGTGTGCGGATATATCAGGCAATTCGTTGACGAGAACGTGTACAACCACGTTCCAATATTGAGTATGCGAAGACGTTATAGGATAAGCTGGAAACTTTGTATGCGAAAAAAACCACGGTAAACAAGTTGTTCCTGATCCGGACGATGATGGGTCTGCGGTACAAAGATGGGACGTCTATTACGGATCACTTGAGTGATTTTCAGGGCGTGGTTGACCAGCTATCGTCGATGGGAGTCAAGTTCGATGACGAGGTCCAGGGACTGTAACGCCCCAGTCCCAAAATACGTAGGACTAAAACGTAATTATGCCAGTTGTATACATACGAAGTATATGGGCCATCGTATTTATACATAAGCTGTAAAATGCAGTAACCAAGGCACTAAATCTCATCCACAAAGGATAATAATGATATAAAAGCAACTTTGAATTTGTCATGTATACAATTGTTGGGCGGAGACAAATCCACTACCAACAAGTAAGGAAAAAATACATGGAAAATAAAATAAGTTTGGCGGGCGAAGCGAAGACGATCAAAGCGCAATCATCCTCGGAGAATAGTGACAATCATGGCCACGACTAGAACACCAGCGAAAGACAAGAACACACACACCTGGCGAGATAACCAGGTCATCAGAGGGACGTAATAAGATACAATAAACATGCCATATAAATACTGAATATAAAATATGCCACAATCAAAGAAAGTGACAAGACATAAATAAGGTAATCTAACCATACTAAAGTGAACATGCAGTTGAGGACAAACCTTTCGTCGCATGAGCCCTGGCTGTAAATGGAATCTGGTATAGTCCCCACTTGGGCACCAGTGACCTAAGCGTATGACGTTCAAAAACGACAGTGGCCAACCTGAGAGGCTCATACCCGTATCTCCAGCGGAGCTTCCAGGTTACAAGGGAAGTATAATCGAAGTCCATACAACAAGAAAATGTTATCCCCACCCAATGTACCTATCATGTCACATCCACGACCATGTAACACTACTAACCGTCAAGTCTTCTAACATACAACTATTGACAGTTAGGCCTAACGCACGTCCCGTACGCATCAGTGATCAGCCAACACGCAAGTCCGTAGGCTATATGCTACTCACAACTCACACATCTCGTGGCACATCAGTGTCAAAGTTTATGTAATGCACTAAACTAGTGGTAGTCCCTTAACTCTAAGTCCATATGCAATCAAAGGATAAATAACAAGGTACAGCTAATATCACTGAGCAGGTAGTAAATCAAGAACTAGAAATAAATGAACAGTAATATATAATAAAATGCAAACTGAAAATAAACAGTATAATGGCAAGGTATCTTGCCTGGTGTTACGCCTGGTGTGCGATGTTCTGTCATGTCCCAATAGTCCAATAGCCATGATCGAGACGTAGGGGTTCGAGGTCGCGAGAAAACAGACAAGCATGATTAGTCATGAGTAATGAGGATAATTGGGAGAATTGCGGAGAGTAAATACTTATATTATTTTAGAAAATATTTATAATATTTGAAAAGTATAATTTATGAGTTAAATAATTTTACGTAAATACTTGAAATTAGTTATATATATTAATTTAATTTGAGAAATATTTTTATTAAATACTTTGATAAATCAAAATCGTATTTAGATATAAGTTTGTAAAAGTAGAATTTTTGGTAGACATCTATGTTTTATTAGTCAAAAATATTTCAATGAATATAATAAATCTAGAAAAATATTTTAGGGAAAATTTTGAATATTTGAAATTACCTATATATCTCTATCATTTATTCTATACATGTAGTTGAAAAAAATAATAATAATAATACAAAATTTCTAAAAATAATACTTTAATAATAATGATAATAATGATGATAATAATAATCATAATAATAATAGTACTAATATGATAACAACAACAGTAATTAATAATAATATTATTATTAATAATAATAGTACTAATATAATAACAACAACAATAATTAATAATAATAATAATAATAATAATAATAATAATAATAATAACAATAACATGAATCATAATGATAATAATAATAATAATAATAATGATAATAATAATAATAATAATAATAATAATATAATATAAGAATAAAACCAAAAAAACTAATCGGTCATTCCCAAATCCCACGAGTGAGAGAGAGAAAAAAAAATTTACAGAGAAAGGAGTGGGAGAGGGTTACTCACCGGCGGGCGGATGGGCGTCGGTGGCCGGCGGGCAGGGCGCCGGTGGCCCCGGAGGACATCGATGGGGCCGGCACCAAGCTCGGCAAGCGGAGGAGAAATAACGGCGGCGCGGCGGTCGGGTTCTCGAGCGGAGGTCGGCGGAGGTTCCTCGGCCGCGGTGGAGGCGCGTGGGTTCGGAGGGGAGGATGAGCGCGGAGGCGGCGCTAAGGAGGAGCGGCATCGATCAGGGCGTCTATGCGGTCGGTAACGTCGGATCTGGGGCTGCCCATGGTGGCGAGGCGCTGCTCGCCAGTAGACGACGGCGGCGGAGATTCGTGGAGGCGACGGCCATGATCCAGAGGAGCGACGGGTTCGTTCCTGTGCGGCGCGGCTCCGGCCGTTGTCCCGATGATGGGGTCGGTGCAGACCTGCGGGGCTATGCGGGGTGCTGCCGCGGGGTCTCGGCGGAGCTCGGCCGCTGGGGCGAGTGGATGCGCGAGCTGCGACGCTCGTCATCGACGAAGGCGCCGACTCGCCGGAGGTCAAGTAAGTTAGGGTTTTCTGTATTTTTCTTTTACTTGCTTCTGGTGTTTGGTGGCGGTGACTGATGTGGTGGCGGTGGTCGGAGTTGGAGGCTGTGGAGATGGTGTGGTCATGGTGGTGGTGATGGTGGGTGTGGTGGTGACGACGGGAGTCGGAGAAGGCAGTGGTGGCGGCGATGGCGACGGGGCGAGGGTGATGGTCGACAGAGGCAGCTAGGAAATTTTGGGTTAGGGTCGGTTCTAGCCGGGTAGGGTGCAGGGTGTTGAACTGGTGGTGGTGATTGCAGAACTGTCGTGTCCTGCGAGACACGGACGGGGTATCCGGGATTGTCGGATACGAAAAAATGTATTTGGAAAGGAGAAGTGATAGTGGATGGGACGGGGCACAGACACGATGCACCTTGTGTTTGCGGAGAATTTTTGTGGGTTGTCGAATTTATGGACGAGTACCTCTCCTTAAATAGGAGGTGGGAATTCCCAGTTGGATAGGGATTAGGGGGTTTAAATCCCCAATAGATAATTCATCATTTAATTAAATAAATTAAAAACCAATTCAACCAAATCCAAATCCAATTTAAACCACAACTTTAATTTAGAACTATTTTAAATAAAGATAAGATAACTCAAATTTAAATTGCCATAATAATCAAACATTAAATCAAACTATTTTAAAAATGTCTTTTTATAAATAATATAAAATAATAATAAATTAATTTCGAAAATCAACAATATATACATGAATAAATTTCATGTACCATGTATGCAAACAAAATATTTACATAATTCATGATTTTTTTTTCTAAATTACTACTAAATAAAATAGTCTTTCAAAAGTAAAAATAAAGGTTTTGGTAATTATCGTGGTATGCCGTTTTGATAGAAAATACTTGCTCATACTAATAACAACATATCGGTTTCTTTATATATAAACTATAATCAAATATTTTGTATATGAATAAATAAATATTTCAAATTTACGTATTTTACGCATTCGCACTCGACGTACGATACAAAAACAAATCCATATCAAAATAAATAAATTTTAAAATCATAGTAAAAATTTAGGGAGTTTACATCCTACCCAACTTAAAAGAATTTCGTCCTCGAAATTTAGAAAAAATTAGGATAGGTAGGGCGAAGGGGATGGAACGGGTTTATTCGAATAGATTTACGAGATCTTCTTGGGACGAGAATACAACAAAATATTCGACGATGAGGCGAGCGACAATTCGATGGCAATATGTCATTTGAGCGAATAGAACAGAAATTTTCGATGGTTTCAATTTAGATTATGATCATGTATATGACAACCAATCAATGACTAAGCTCGATCAACCCTAACATTAACCTTAAAAAAGGCAACCTCAAAAGTAGGTAATAAACTCCTTAATCCTTTGATATCATCAATATTCGTGTAATCTCTCTTATCATAAATCGTTCTTTCCATTAATTTCTTTCGTACCACGTCCCGTTACCAAAAACCAATATGATTATAATTATATTCTAACTTCCTCTATCTCGTCATAAAATTTCAAATAGTCTCAAATTTGAATTCCATAATCTCCAATATACTAGCTCACTTTATATTTATCTTCCCAAGTTAAAATTTCCTCTAAAATTATAATTCCAAAACCTTCAACCAATTGGCCCAAGTAAAAGTTAAAATCTCCTTACTACGATTTGTATTTGTTGGTCAATATACAATGCATCCTTAGGTACCAAGATAAAGTCCGTCTTCAATGTTTGATAAATTTTGAAAACTAACAATATACTTTCATAACTCAATCACAATTGAAAATTTCCTAAAATATTTATTAGTCTCTCTCTCGAAATTTGAATTCAACAATCTCATCTTTTTGATGGTAGAAATGAAACTCATCTTAACTTCATATTCATAATCATCTTAGAACTAAATAAAAATGTAAAGGTTTCTTTCTTCAACAATTGGTCATCCTTGAAAGCTAATATCCTCATAACACTCTATGCTATCGAAGGCAACGTCAACATTGTCCTTATCAAAAATTTGCATCCATAAATTTAATATATAAATTTGGTTCTTAAACCACCAACACTTTAAGAATTTCTTCGCTCAATATTTTGTTACCTCGAAACAAATTTTGTAAATTTGAGAAGTCTATTTACCTTTGATTGTTTTATCAACACAATATAACATTTATCACTTCATCTATTTGGATTTATCGCACATTTATTTATGTCCCATCTATACCTCGTAATCTTGTAATTTTCTTAACCAACTACATTATTTATCCATGCTGTGGGGTTCTCCAATCTAACCTCTACTAACCCAAGATTGTCATGATCCAATTTCATTTCGCATAAGGGAATCATACAAGGAACAAGGTTGCATAAACAATAGAGAAATCATAGTGAAATATGAGTACGCAATTTAATTGGGAGGGAGAAAGTAAGTGTTGCTAATATTCCATGAAGAGTAAAAGGTGTTATGTGTCTAAGTGAATCGAGATAAGACATGAAAATAAATGACAAGGGTTAAGCAGGCAAGATAAACACAAAGTTAAGCTTTTAATAGATCACCATCACATATTAGGTCGAAAAAAAAAATTTGAATCGAGGTGGAGTCCATATTGGTACCATGGTAAGGGTTATGGTTGAGTCTTTATGGCCCGAAAGTTGTACCATAAAAATAGAGTACAATGGGGACGTGTTTTAGTGGGACATGATATACCTACATGAAGGTGAACTCGTCTAGGTCTTGCATGTAAAATTTGTGGGAAGGAAAAATCTAGTGTTGTGCTCCAAATATCAAAGTCACGATAGGGACGCCAAATGATCAAAAATAGAAAGTGGATTTTCATAAGGTACTAATTAATGCACCAAAAATAAAAGGTTAAAGCCCGAAATAAAGATAATTTAGGAAATCTCGTAGATCAAGTTAAGATAAGTTAGAGGCACTGTTTCTAGAGAGAAAATAGTCTCATGGACAAGGGTATGGTTAAGGGAATGATTCTAATCATTTCTAAGTTCCAAACAATTAGATGGTCACTAATAAAGATCTAGCTTAGAGGGAAGGTCGAGTGAGTCAAAGATATGTTCATCGGTTTAGTCGATGACTAACTATACTTATGTATATGCCATATCATAATCATAGGTGGTATGGCAATCTAATATGGAGTACTTCTACCTCACTAGGGTGACCTTACTTGCTTCTTGGCCCTCTACCAATATGATCTAATCTAAAATTTCAAGTTCATCGTAAGTTTCTCAATAAACTTTCCAAGATACTCCACCAAGATTTTCCAATCATCTTAGGTTGTCAACTTTAATCAAAATTTTAATCTATAGTCAATCTCGAACAATCCTCGTAATTCGCAAATCGAATAAATAATTTTTTTCTCCAAACCTTAAACTCAACATTTAAATAAGTTTATCAGCCGAAACTCATACTACAAAATAGAATATTTAAATAACTCCCGAATTTAATTATATATCCTTCAAATGTGTATATCTAGCTTCCAATAAGTCAGAACTACTCTTCAAAATAATTCTCCCTTTTTCCAAAATTTAAATATCCAAAATCAAGGTTTTAAACTCGAAATCTAAATAACTTTATAAATCATAAATCATATGACGCAATTTAATTCAAAAATATTTTACCAAAATTTATCAATCATCCTCAAATTTTGGTCAATCATAAATCATACTTCCACATATAAAATTTTATGATCCTTTTCTAAATCAAATTTATATCCTTCCAAAAAGATGTATAGCTATAACTCGATAAATCATAAATGCTCAAAGACCTTTAAAAATCAAAGCGCAAATCAAATCAATTTGTTTTCTCGATCTAACTATCCTCTTGTGTATATCACCTTATAATATCAAAATAAAATTTACAACTATCTTTTGGAAGCGGTAATATGCTACTACCCAATTTGGAATTAACTAATCCTTAAGATCATATTTCTAGAAAAATAACTACCTTTATAACTCAAATAAAATCTCAATGCATATTAATTGTCAATGCAATCCATCTAGCCATGTGTTTAACCTATGGGCCTATACTAGTGTAGTCATCTTACTAAACACGAAACTAAGAATTTGCGGTAGAAGGAGTCAAGCAAGATGTAATTCAAGGAGGTCGAACGAGAGTTCGAAATTTGAAGTCAAGAAAGGATGTCAAGTAAGTGGATGAGATTCTAGACTCTAATCCTATATTTGCAGGCCCGTTCGGTATAGTCATGTAACCGAAACGACAAACATGACCCGCATGGGCCACCACAAAAATATGTAATGCTCCAGTCCCAAAATACGTAGGACTAAAACGTAATCATGCCAGCTGTATAAATACGAAGTATATAGACCATCGTATGTATACATAAGCTGTAAAATGTAGTAACCAAGGCACTAAATCTCATCCACAAAGGATAATAATGATATAAAAGCAACTTTGAATTTGTCATGTATACAATTATTGGGCGGAGACAAATCCACTACCAACAAGTAAGGGAAAAATACATGGAAAATAAAATGAGTTTGGCAGGCGAAGCGAAGACGATCAAAGCGCAATCATCCTCGGAGAATAGTGACAATCATGGCCACGACTAGAACACCTGCGAAAGACAAGAACACACACACCTGGCGAGATAACCAGGTCCTCAGAGGGACGTAACAAGATACAATAAATATTCCATATAAATACTGAATATAAAATATGCCACAATCAAAGAAAGTGACAAGACATAAATAAGGTAATCTAACCATACTAAAGTGAATATGTAGTTGAGGACAAACCTTTCGTCGCATGAGCCCTGGCTGTAAATGGGATCTGGTATAGTCCCCACTTGGGCACCAGTGACCTAAGCGCATGACGTTCAAAAACGACAGTGGCCAACCTGAGAGGCTCATACCCGTATCTCCATCGGAGCTTCCGGGTTACAAGGGAAGTGCAGTCGAAGCCCATACGACAAGGAAATGTTCTCCCCACCCAATGTACCTATCATGTCGCATCCACGACCATGTAACACTACTAACCGTCAAGTCTTCTAACATACAACTATTGACAGTTAGACCTAACGCACGTCCCGTACGCATCAGTGATCAGCCAACACGCAAGTCCGTAGGCTATATGCTACTCACAACTCACACATCTCGTGGCACATCAGTGTCAAAGTTTATGTAATGCACTAAACTAGTGGTAGTCCATTAACTCTAAGTCCATATGCAATCAAAGGATAAATAACAAGGTACAGCTAATATCACTGAGCAGGTAGTAAATCAAGAACTAGAAATAAATGAACAATGATATGTAATAAAATACAAAATAAAAAAACAGTATAATGGCAAGGTATCTTGCCTGGTGTTACGCCTGGTGTGCGATGTTCTGTCATGTCCCAATAGTCCAATAGCCATGATCGAGACGTAGGGGTTCGAGGTTGCGAGAAAACAGGCAAGCATGATTAGTCATGAGTAATGAGGATAATTGGAAGAATTGCGGAGAGTAAATACTTATATTATTTTAGAAAATATTTATAATATTTGAAAAGTAAAATTTATGAGTTAAATAATTTTACGTAAATACTTGAAATTAGTTATATATATTAATTTAATTTGAGAAATATTTTTATTAAATACTTTGATAAATCAAAATCGTATTTAGATATAAGTTTGTAAAAGTAGAATTTTTGGTAGACATCTATGTTTTATTAGTCAAAAATATTTCAATGAATATAATAAATCTAGAAAAATATTTTAGGGAAATTTTGAATATTTGAAATTACCTATATATCTCTATCATTTATTCTATACATGTAGTTGAAAATAATAATAATAATAATAATAATACAAAATTTCTGAAAATAATACTTTAATAATAATGATAATAATGATGATAATAATAATCATAATAATAATAGTACTAATATGATAACAACAACAGTAATTAATAATATTATTATTAATAATAATAATAGTACTAATATAATAAAAACAACAGTAATTATTAATAATAATAATAATAACAACAACAATAACATGAAGAATAATAATAATAATAATAATAATAATAATAATAATAATAATATAATATAAGAATAAAACCTAAAAAACAAATCGGCCATTCCCAAATCCCACGAGTGAGAGAGAGAAAAAAAATTTACAGAGAAAGGCGCGGGAGAGGGTTACTCACCGGCGGGCGAATAGGCGCCGGTGGCCGGCGGGCAGGGCGCCGGTGGCTCCGGAGGACATCGATGGGGCCGGTACAAAGCTCGGCAGGCGGAGGAGAAATAACGGCGGCGCGGCGGTCGGGTTCTCGAGCGGAGGTCGGCGGAGGTTCCTCGGGGGCGGTGGAGGCGTGTGGGTTAGGAGGGGAGGATGAGCGCGAAGACGGCGTTAAGGAGAAGCGACGTCGGTCAGGGCGTCTATGCGGTCTGGAGCGCCGAATCTGGGGCTTCCCATGGTGGCGAGGCGCTGCTCGCCAGTAGACGACGGCGGCGGAGATTCGTGGAGGCGACGGCCGTGATCCAGAGGAACGGTGGGTTCGTTCCTGTGCGGCGCGGCTCTGGCCGTTGTCCCGATGACGGGGTCGGTACAGACCTGCGGGGCTATGCCGGGTGCTGCCGCAGGGTCTCGGCGGAGCTCGGCCGCTGGGGCGAGTTGATGCGCGAGCTGCGACGCTCGTCAACGACGAAGGCGCCGACTCGCCGAAGGTCAAGTATGTTAGGGTTTTCTATATTTTTCTTCTACTTGCTTCTGGTGTTTTGTGGCGGTGACTGATGTGGTGGCGGTGGTCGGAGTTGGAGGCTGTGGAGTTGGTGTGGTCATGGTGGTGGTGATGGTGGGTGTGGTGGTAACGACGGGAGTCGGAGAAGGCAGTGGTGGCGGCGATGGCGACGGGGCGAGGGTGGTGGTCGACAGAGGCAGCTAGGAAATTTTGGGTTTGGGTCGGTTCTAGCCGGGTAGGGTGCAGGGTGTTGAACTGGTGGTGGTGATTGCAGAACTGTCGTGTCCTGCGAGACACGGACGGGGTATCCGGGATTGTCGGATACGGAAAAATATATTTGTAAAGGAGAAGTGGTAGCGGATGGGACGGGGCACAGACACGATGCACCTTGTGTTTGTGGAGAATTTTTGTGGGTTGTCGAATTTATGGACGAGTACCTCTCCTTAAATAGGAGGTGAGAATTTCCAGTTGGATAGGGATTAGGGGGGTTTAAATCCCCAATAGATAATTCATCATTTAATTAAATAAATTAAAAACCAATTCAACTAAATCCAAATCCAATTTAAACCACAACTTTAATTTAGAACTATTTTAAATAAAGATAAGATAACTCAAATTTAAATTGCCATAATAATCAAACATTAAATCAAACTATTTTAAAAATGTCTTTTTATAAATAATATAAAATAATAATAAATTAATTTCGAAAATCAACAATATATACATGAATAAATTTCAAGTACCTTGTATGCAAATAAAATATTTACATAATTCATGGTTTTTTTTTTCTAAATTACTACTAAATAAAATAGTCTTTCAAGAGTAAAAAATAAAGGTTTTGGTAATTATCGTGGTATGCCGTTTTGATAGAAAATACTTGCTCATACCAATAACAACATATCGGTTTCTATATATATAAACTATAATAAAATATTTTGTATATGAATAAATAAATATTTCAAATTTACGTATTTTACGCATTCGCACTCGACGTACGATACAAAAATAAATCCATATCAAAATAAATAAATTTTAAAATCATAGTAAAAATTTAGGGGGTTTACAGGGACTATGGCTGCTGTGTACATTATCAGACTCGTGGAAGACCGTACGAGTATTTATGATCGCTTCTGCTCCAGAAGGCGTAGTCAGTTTGGAGTTTGCCAAGAGCGGGGTGCTGAATGAAGAGATGTTCTCAGGGCACTTCATCCACATCCTACTACTCAGAGGCACTAGTTTCAGAGAGCCGCGGAATGGACAAAAGCATGGGTCCAGGTGGTGGCAGAGACAAGAGCAAAGGAAAGTCCAAGGATCGGTACAAGGACTCGGAGTGTTAGCATTATGACGATAAGGGCCACATCAAGCAGAACTGTTTCACTTGGAAGAGAGAGAAGAAAGGCGAAAAGGAAAAGCAAGATGAGAACACTACAACGGCAGCCTCGATACATGGAGGCGATGTGATCGTCGTAGGTGATGAGGTTATCACAAACCTCGCATGCGATGATAATTCTTGGCTGGTGGACTCAGGGGCTTCGGCACATGTATCTCATAACAGGGTACTATTTGCCACTTACACGATAGACGACTATGGAGTGTTGAAGATGGACAATGGAGATGTGTCGAAGGCGGTTGCCATTGGTGATGTGCATTTGAGGACGAAGATGGGTACAGTTCTTGTTCTCGAAGATGTTCGTCATGTCCCTGATATTCGCTTCAACCTGGTGTCAGTTGGAAGGTTGGATGACGAGGGATTCTTCGATCTCTTTGGGAATGGTCAGTAGAAGCTTTCCAGAGGTTCGATGGTGATTGCCAGAGGAAGCAAGAAGTTCGGTCTCTACTATATGGAGGAGAGCGCACAGGGGGCACATGAGGTGAACGCAGTTTCTGACGCGTCCACCGAGTTGTGGCACAGGCGGCTTGGCCTTCACAGCAAGAAGGGGATGAGCTACTTAGTGAACAGGAAGGTGATTCCAGGGCTCAAGTCTACAAAGTTGGAGAAGTGCACGCACTGCTTAGCTGGGAAGCAAAATTGGGTGTCTTTCCAAAGTCACCCAAGTTCAAGGAAGCCGGTGTTGCTCGAGTTGATTCACTCGGATGTCTGCGGTCCTATGAAGGTAAAATCTATTGGTGGTATTTCTTACTTTGTAACTTTTATTGATGATTGTTCCAGGAAGGTTTGGGTCTATGCCTTAAAGACCAAGGATCATGTGCTGCCTACTTTCAAAAAGTTTTACGCCTCTATTGAAAGAGAGACGGACAAGAAGTTATTGTGTGTTCGGTCCGATAATGGCAGTGAATACATTGGTCCCTTTGATACTTATTGCAGAGAGCAAGAGATACGATACCAGAAGACTCCGTCTAAGACATCTCAGCTCAATGGTGTAGCGGAGCGCATGAACAGGATACTGATGGAGAGGGTGTTGTGTTTGCTGTCAGAAGCAAATTTACCAAGCAGTTATTAGGGTGAGACTTTTCTCACAGCTGCTTATGTTATTAATTTATCTCCTAGTGCTCCTTTGCAGGGTGATGTGCTTGACAAAGTATGATACGACAAAGAGCCGTCATACAATCACCTGCGAGTGTTTGGTTGTAAGGCCTTCGTACATGTACCGAAGGACGAGAGGTCCAAACTTGAGTCGAAGACGAGTGCGTCTTTGTCGGCTACGGCCGAGATGAGTTTGGCTATAGACTCTACGACCCGGTGGGAATAAAGCTCCACAGAAGCAGGGACGTGGTATTCGTCGATGATCAGACCATGACCAACACTCAGGATTCTGAGACGCCTTCTGAGGCTGAGGAATTGCCTGAGTTAGAGTCATTTTGCTTGGAGCAGTTTCCAGAGGACATCGCAGAGGATCCAGTTATGAGGGAGCCAGTACATGGAGTTTCTTCCAACCTTGATCATAAGCCTGCTGATGGTGGTCAGGATGTCCCTCAGGAAGATGAGCATGCCCAGGAGGCAGTTCCTGAAGGGGAGGAGGCTATTGGCATACAGCCAGCACCAGTGGCTCCATTGAGAAGGAGTGACGGAGAGCGTCGACCATCTACGAGATACTCACCGGGTGAGTATGTACTACTGACCGACGGGGGAGAGCCCAAAAGCTTTGCAGAGGCTATGGAAGATGAACAAAGATAGGAGTGGATGCAGGCTATGTAGGAGAAGATGAGTTCCTTATACGCCAATTCTACTTACGAGCTGGTACGGTTGCCAAAGGGCAAAAAGGCTTTGAAAAATCGATGGGTGTTCAGAGTGAAGCAGATGGATGATGCTACTCGGCCTCGATACAAAGCGAGGTTTGTAGTTAAAGGCTACGGTCAGCGAAAAGGCGTGGATTATGATGAGATCTTTTTGCCAGTTGTCAAGCAGTCGTCTTTTCGGGTGGTGCTAGCATTGGCAGCCAGTTTTAACTTGGAGGTCGAGCAGATGGACGTGAAGACGACATTCCTCCACGGTGATCTTGAGGAGGAGTTGTACATGAAGCAGCCAGAGGGATTCTGTAAGAAGAGCAAGTCACATTTGGTTTGTCGGTTGAGGAAGAGCTTGTATGGTCTGAAGCAGGCTCCGAGGTAGTGGTACAGAAAGTTCGAGTTGTTTATGGGGGAGCATGGTTATGCACGAACGACGTTGGACCATTGTGCATTTGTGAGGTACTTTGCCGAGGATGATTTTATCATTTTATTGCTCTATGTTGATGACATGTTATTAGTGGGTCGAAATGCCACTAGGATAGCGAAGTTTAGGGTTGCAAACGAGCCAAGCTTTCGTAAGCTTGAGCCTGGCTTGACTAGAATTAATCGAGCTCAAGCTTAATAAATTTTTTATTTTAGAGCTTGAGCTTGTTTATGTTAAGCTTGAGCTCGGCTTGGTTTGAGCTCAAGCTTGGCTTGATAAGCAAGCTTGATTCAAGCTTGATAAACAAGCTTGATAAGCTCAAAATCAAGCTAGTTAAACTTGATTTCAAGCTCGCTCAACTTTATTTTCAAGCTTAACGAGCTTGATTTCAATTTAGTTGGGTTTGAATTCAAGTACATGTAATATTAACAATTTATTTATAAAAATTTAATTGAAAAAAATCCTTAATATTAATTATTAAGGACATATAAATATATAATGCACACAAATATATATATATATATATATATATATATATATATATATATATATATATATATATATATATATATATATATAAAATTAAAATTAAAATTCAACAAAGAACAAACGAGCTTCTAAATGAGCCAGCTCACGAGATCAAATGAGTCGAGTACTTCTAAGCTTGAGCTTGGCTCGTTAATTAAACGAGCTCTAAAATGAAGCTTGAGCTCAGCTTGTTTACTAAACGAACCGTGCTCAAACAAGATTTTATCGAGCCGAGCTTTCGAGCAGCTCGTGAACAGCTTGGCTCATTTGCAGCCCTAGCGGAGTTGAAGCGCCAACTGGGCACGACCTTCTCTATGAAGGATTTGGGCTCAGCAAAGACTATTCTTGGGATGGAGATCAGCCGAGAGAAAGAGAGTCCAAGCTGCTACACTTGTCCCAAAAGAAGTACATTCATCGGATACTTCAACGTTTCGGGATGGACGGGTCGAAGAAAGTGAGTTGTCCCCTTGCGGTCCACTTTAAGCTTACTGAGGAGCAGTGTCCATCTACCGAGGATGAAAAAGAAGATATGGATCGGGTTCTATATGCCTCAACTGTAGGAAGCCTTATGTATGCAATGATGTGTACGAGGCCAGACATCGCTCATGCAGTTGGCACAGTTAGCATGTATCTTTTAAATCCTGGAAGGGTACATTGGAGTGCGGTTAAGTGGATTCTACGATATCTTCAGGGCACTGCCGATTGGAGACTTTCTTTTGGTGGTGACGAGCCGAAGCTGGTTGGATATACCGACGCTGATATGGCTGGAGATATAGACACGAGGCGATCGACTTTGGGCTATGTGATGATGTTTGTTGGAGAAGTGATATCATGGTAGTCGTGGTTGCAGAAGTGTGTTGCCTTGTCGACGACAGCGATAAAGTACATTGCGGCGACGGAGGCTTGCAAGAAGTTGTTGTGGATGAAAAAGCTGTTGCAAAAAATAGGGCTGAAGCAAGAGCAGTATACTTTGCTTTGCGACAGTCAGAGTGCTATTCACCTTGTGAAGAATCAGACCTTCCATAGTCGGTCCAAGCACATCGAGACTTGGTATCATTGGATACGGGATGTAGTTGAGAAGAAGGACGCGGAGCTTGAGAAGGTTCATACAGATGATAACAGAGCAGATATGTTCACCAAGATTCTACCAAGGGAAGTTTGAGTTCTGTAGGCAGATCGTCAGAATGACGATCCCCTCCTCATAGTTGTGAAGGGGAAGAAATGTTGGAGTGGGTGGGGTTTCCAACCTATGTGAAGAAGACCTCGGAGTGCGACGAACGTCGTCTGTGTGTCAAAGAAGCTCGGGGAGGTGACGAGGCCATTCAGAGACGAAGAAGAAGCTCGGGAGCTACCAGAGTACTTTCTGGAACAGGGGAGGCAAACTTCTGGCTGAACTCTGCCCCTTGGTTCCAGAACTGTTCTGTCACGAAAAACAGAGTTCTGGCCTAACTCTGTGTCGACAAGCTGAGGCTAATTTCAGGATATTTTTATACCGTTGGATCGTATCCTACGGTCTAGGTTTTGCTGCGGATTAGGAGGTTTATATATGGTTTTTTCTAACCCTAATCACAACACAACATTGAGAAAAATAGAAAGAAAAGAGGCAAGAGTGTCATTGCAACTTTGGGAGAGAAGAAGGAGGATTGAAGGCCGTTTTCGAAGGAGGATCGTGTTCGGGTAATCTATACTCGTCGTCTTTGTTTTTCCTAGCCTTGTAATCAATTATTCTTGCCTCCAAGTATTGTGGGGATCCGTATTAGATCGGGAGAAGTTTGTAGATGGTGTACTCCTTTATTTCATTAGTGAAGGCTTCTCAAGGGTTGGACTCCGATCGTCCCGTGATTTTTCTCGTAAGGGTTTTCTACGTCAAAAATTCTCTGTGTCTGCGTGGATTGTGTTTGGTGTTTGGTTGTGCGTTGTATTGCTCGGTTCTCTCGCAGGTACTCTCTAGTTTGGGGAAAAAAATTTGCGCTTCTTTCCCAACAGTTGGGAGGGGGTGTGTGAGTGGGGGTGTAAATGATGTATCAAAAATACTATAGGTATCTTTTTATAATACATATTAGAAGCAAATTTATCGATGATGGATCACTGAGAGTGTCAAGAAAGGGTGGTAGTATGCTGAAACGAAGCGGGGATAACCACCGCCTCCAAACTCGAGCGTAGATCTTCGAATCCAAGAACGATTCTCGAATCTATGACCACTTGAATCCACCAAAAAGAGAAC